>CM070107.1:4558789-4621289 GCA_036178185.1 Liparis tanakae
GCCTCCAAACACCGCGAGTCCTTTTCCCCGACTTGTGTCGAGGGTTGAAAGAACATTCCTGACTCAGAATATACAACATAGCACGCTGCCCTCCTCTTATTTATAATGGAGGGTGAAAGAGGAGAGCAGCTGAGTATTGAGATCCATCCTCTCCCCATTCGGCACAGCAGAGAGATCCATGGCGATGAGACTGGATAATCTTACAGGGCTCTAAATCAGTTAATTACCGTTCTTTCTTTTGAGGGTGGGAGGCAAGGTGAAATGGGAAGGGGGGGGGGGTCGTAAAAGAATCTCAAAGCCCCCCAGCTAAGCTCCGGGTCACTGATTGACTGCATTAGAGCACTGTATGACAAAGCGAGCTCACTTAAGGGGGCAGGGTTCAATCTGAGCCCCGGCATTAATAGCGGGTCTTTGTTTGGCCCCAGAGTCGCCTTCATTTGGGCTCGCCATATTCCGACAGATTGGGGTTAGAGTTGGGGTTGACGCTAACCTGCGTTACAATCGAAACGGGAACCTTTTTGCCAGGAACCCAAATGAATCGATAAGGAGAAGAAAATGGTGAAATGGTTGAAACGGTTATTTTTTTCTGAGGATGAATTGTTGTACTTGTGTCTAGACTGTTTGGGTTTGCTCCACGGGCAGCTGGGAAAGTGAGGCAACAGAGAAGAGGAAGAGAGGGATGGATGCAGGGAAAATGAAACGAGCATTGGAGAGTGAGTGAGCACAGGAACTGGAAACAGACCGTCTCCGGGAGCTAGACGAGATCTATGCCTCAGCCCTTAAATAGGGAGGGTTTCCTCAACGGGCCGGTCCTGGATCACAGGGAGTTATTTCCAGAACAGAAAGAGAGAGAGCTCACAGTGAAATATCGGAACTGATGGGAATATTTGAAGGACAAAAGAAAGGAACAGAATGATGCTGTGGGCGAGATCGGAGGGCAAAGTGAGCACGGATCGCGCCCGAGGCCTTGAAAGAAGACCTTGGCGCTGCTCATCCGCCAAAACACTGAATTATTAATGAAAGCCCAAAAAGAGTTTCAGAGGTTTTTTTATTATCATGTTTCTCTAAAAAGGGGCTTTGCAAAGCCAATCAAATGTCCTCTACCTGCCCTGAGGCTCAGTGGAACATTTAAAGGGATGCAAATCCTTTTGACTTTCAAGAATGACAGGCCAAGGCTTTAGCAGCAAACAGGTGTATTGGAAAGGAAGTACGTGCCAGGCAGTTGAAAGGATGCCGGTAGTCATGGCCAGTTGCATCTAATCCAACAAGGTGTTGTTATTGTAGGGAAACACACGGCCTCAGATCAAATATTGACCCAGTGGCTAAACCTTCAGAGTTGTCAGGGTTCAAAGAACTTCCTCGGGATGATCGATACCCATTAACGTCTGCTTAGTCCGTCTGGGTTCAGAGTTTGATCTCGACAAGATCGCTCTGGGAAGTGTCATCTCAGGAATGTGAGGTCACTGGTCTTACGTTGTCTCGACTTGAACATACGACAAACCTCAAACCGACTTGGACCCCTAAAGGAACTCCGGCCCCTGAAAGAAGCTCTGAGCTCTCACTCCATTCTTCTACCTATTATTAGTATATTTGTGGGTCTTTTCTCCTCATCTGCCTTTCCACCCTTCTTTTTCTCTCTTGTTCTGGTGCCAATTCCCCCCCTCCCTACACATACATTTGAGTTCCTGAGATTACCTCTGCTTTGAGTTGGAAAAAAGCGTTCCACATGTGGGGGGCCCCTTTGAAATCCGCCAACATTTCTGTAATTGTAACATCTGGGTTGATGCCGCCCCGATGTTTTTCACTAGAATGGATTTACCATGCAGTTGTTTTCTGTCTTGACTTTCATCCTCTCGTTTCCAACCTGAGGGTGGGTGGGGGTTGGGGGGTGATTGCAACAAGACCCTCGCTGTTTCATCTTGCCGTTGCTCTCTGGTTCTTGGTTGAAGGAAAAAAATCTCGAGGAACAAAAAAGGGAAGTTTAACCCTTGCTCAGTTGATTTATGGGAGTTGTTGAGCTTTGTGTAACACCTCCCACCCACCCTTTTTGTTCCCAAAGAGACCCCCAGCTTTGTACATGCTTGACTGGGCACATTGGACTTAAACCTCTCATGGCATTCTCACTTTATCCAGTGGGAGATTTGGGATTCAAAAATGTGACTGTTGTGTTTGTCCCCGGCCCCCCAGTCCAGGTATATTAATTCACCACTGTTATATCATTTTTAGTGGGGGTAATACAATAATGGGATGGACTGATAGCCAATAGTTTGCTGTAGTGCATATTTTGCCTGTATGCCTGAAGCAGAAGTTGAAACTAAATATTTGTTTTCATCTGTTCTGACATTTAGCAATAGAGTCTATCAACTAACATCACCTCGTTTTTTTTGTAGTTTCTAATTTAGTGCAATAATACCTCATCTCCCAGGCGAGTCACACCGTTATAATCTGATCAACAGTAATTGATAGTCATAAAAGAACTCCACCTACCTTTTTAAGGCTCAACAAGTTATTTCATCTTGTGAGTTTTGTACAGACAATTTGTTACATTTGGTTTGTTTTTGTGTTAAAGAAACTTTAAAGATATAATGACACTCAAGTTTAGGTCTAGCTATCTGTATTATGGTCTAGCTATCTGTCTTATAGTCTAGCTATCTGTATTATGGTCTAGCTATCTGTCTTATAGTCTAGCTATCTGTATTATGGTCTAGCTATCTGTCTTATAGTCTAGCTATCTGCATTATGGTCTAGTTATCTGTCTTATGGTCTAGCTATCTGTATTATCGTCTAGTTATCTGCATTATGGTCTAGTTATCTGTCTTATGGTCTAGCTATATGTCTTACAGTCTAGCTATCTGTAATATCGTCTAGTTATCTGTCTTATAGTCAAGCTATCTGTATTATGGTCTAGCTATCTTTTAAATATTAAATAAATGTTGAATATTGTTGCAACACTTTTGCAATGTGCAGCTAATTGCCGCATCTAACATTTTGCAACTTTTGTCTTACTGTTTTTATTACATTTCATTTCAGTTCCATCTGGCTTCTATTTTTATAAATGAGCAATTTATTCTTTGAAACCCCTCATTGTGTCAATTTTTGCGGCACCAATTGGATATGGAATGGGTGGGTACGTCGGAAGTAATGTAAAACCATTCTTAACACTTAAAACATGTTCTATAACATATTCTTAAGGTTTATTGCTTAAATTGTGTTCTCATGGGCAATAAATGTATACAGGTGACCTTGCTGAAGGAAATACCTGTTAAACCCTTGAGGAGAAAGGTCAGAGGTCACTGTTTGAGAAGTAAAACATCTTCGGGGCTTTGCTGAGTCCACAGGGAGGTGTTTGGACCTGCCAGTGGTTGAGATTGGACAGCTCACAGGAAGCTCTAAGACCCTCCCCCCCATTAGCGGAGCAAAACAAGTGAATTCATAAGGACTTAAGAAAAGACGACCATCCCTTTGTGAAAAACTCAAGTCAGATAGATATTTTTTAAATGTATCCATAATGGACAGTTAAACGGAGGATGTTATCGGCGGCCAAATGGCGCTTCGCTTAAAAGGCTGCAAGAGATCTCCTTTTCTTTCCTAGAGCATGGTAAAGTGTTTGCTTTGCTAAAGGAGATAAGAAAGGAAGCACTGAAGTGTTTAGAGAATTTGGCTCTGATATATTCATATGGATGGGTATCGGGTTTTCTTTCTTCCGATATCGGTGCTAAACCCGTACTTTTAAAACGATAGCGGTGTCTGAACCGATACTTTAAAGACAAGAAGCACAAAACGACGATTGACGATGACCACATTAAAAACCTCTTCGGCCATATTCCCTGTGAAAGCCGTTCTCATGGCCGCACTAGCTAGCTTAAACATGGTTATAATGGCTAATTTATTATTTGTTTATTACTTTTCTGAATGCAAGATTTGAAATCAACCTTACGGTACCAATCTGAGTTAAGGCTTCTCTTGTCATCATCGGTTTTCAGAACTCAACCCTACTCATCATGGCTGCCACTTTGATGCTTCCATGGTATATTTAGCTCGGATAGGAACCTATCGACCGCATCAGCTGACCTCTCCGTCATGTATTTCAGACACGCCTTCTCAAGCCCACGGCCATGCTCCACGTGTGCATGGACACTACGGACACGTAGCAGTTCGGTTTGTACGTTCCGCTTGGACACACGGCCAGCAGATCGTGGCTTTGGCTCGGAGTCGTTTTGCAAACCTTTGTGGTTTGTGCCATCGCCACAATATGTCTTAGCATACTCCAGATAGTCCATTTGTTCAACTCCATTCAGGGTCCTAGTCGCCGCGGTCCAGCGAAGGTTACGTGGCCTGGCTTTTAAAGCTTCAATATCTCATTTATCATGTGTAAGCCGCCTTATATGGCAATGCTTCACATCTCGTGTGTTCAACTAACCCTAACCCCTAAGCCAAAAACATTCCTGACACGTATTGTAGACTCAAGCTTTTGTGCTTCTTCTTCGCTGCCAGAGCAAGAACCGAGCGGCTATGTCAAACTGACATATTTTAACATGCCTTTTCAGTTTGTTACGCTGCAACACGGATCAATTCCAGCAAACGTGTCCCCTTTATGAAAGCCCAAAACTTCAGCTAAGTGCAAGGAGCTTTCTCCGTGACACCGGTATTAATGTCTCAACTATGTCTGGGATTGTTAAGATTGAGATCTTTTTCTCGGGGCCCCGTTTCATCTAATCTGTCGGTCGAGGCCTCTCACCAAAGAGGCCCAGGGAACTTGTTAATGCCATGATAACCTCCTCGCTCTGGATGTGATCCGAGACCCCCCGCGGATACTTAATGCATTCAAGTGTGAGGCCGAACAACGCTCATTGGAAGTGGCGCTGGCGGCGTCCTGCTGCGCATTCAAGAGTTTTTTCCTCTAATTCATACTCGGTAAGTGACTGTTTGGTTTGTTGGGGAGTGCATTGTTGGAGTCATTTCACATTTTCAGTACGGTATGCATTTTTAGTAAACAATCCAGCAATGATTTGGATCGAGTTTGGAAGAACACTTAGGAGGCCATTTTCAGGACATGATGAGATGTTATCATGAGAACAGAATCCCTAAAGAACATGTCATCCACATCCCTTCCCAGAGAACATTTTGGTTCATTTAAGTTTCTTCGGTCTCCTCTAAATGCCCGAGTCTCTGCCAATCCATCACGATATGGATCCCGAGCTGTTGGCCCTTGGCAGTCGGCTTTGAGGATGAACTTTGGCTGTCTCTGATTAAAACCTGTTTTATCCTCCTGAACCAATACTCTTTGGCAAAGGCCGTCCTGCTTGCTTTTATTTGGAGCTCATAACCATCTTCGTTCCACGTGTATGATTTTATTTTCATAGGCCTCTCATTTCGCAATACTGTGAGAGAAAGTTCAGAGCTCCGCTTTTAAAAACAGAGAACGCTTATCTCGAAACCATTGTGAGATCTTCACTGAAAACAAAACTGGATCCGGGCTTTTATGAGTTGCTTAATATGGATTTGCAGCACGCATACCAGAACCCAGGCCAGGAATTCACAATCCAATTTTAACAGTCATGGAGAATGTATGTTACACTCTCATTGAGAGACACACAATCAAAACAACTACTACAAAACTGAGAAAGAGAAGGAATCCAATTGTAAATAAGAACCAAACAGGACGTATAAACAGGTTAAAGATACGTATTTTCTGCTATACATGATTAGCCTAAAGTGTAAGGATGTTATTTTCCTCTAGCTTTGATCTACGCATTCAGTTCTTTGTTTCCAGCTTTGATGAATGTCGCTTCATGTGACTTATTTGTGTTGTATAGTTTTCAGTAGATAAAGAGGCTGACTGTACACCAGAATACATCCTCATATCGTCCCCATATCATTTCATTTGTTTCATTAACTTTGATAACTTTTAGTTGTAGTTTGCATAGATGCTTATGGTTGCTTTGGCCCTTCATAAAACCACATGGACAGCCATTTATTTAACCCCCTAAAGTCCAGTGTTAGCATTCCAGGGGATCATATACTCAGTTACATTGGTATATAATCACCTGCAGCTAAGAATGTTTTCTGTCAGATTAGCCTTGTAAGCTATCTATATCTACATGGGGTATACAGGTACATATCTACTCTTCAGAGTCCGCCATGTTGCTACAGTCGTAATGCAGCCTGTAAAAGACTGCTGCTGGTGACATGGTTAAGTCCTGATAGTCACATTTAGACTTTGACACTGCAGGTGAAGCAGATCAGAGAAATGTGAAAGACATATACACAGTATAAAGACAAATATTGTATATATTATAGCTAGACCAAGACGGTACCATATAGGTTTAATCTACATTCAAATTTCGGAAGATCTTCACTAAAAAGACATACTTACTCCATTTACCCCACCAAATAAATCTTTACAGTACCAAATCTTGACAATCACCAATGCTGATGGTCTCTGGAAGAAAAGGAGGGATTTTTTATCCTCCCCCTTTTTTACTTCTTGGATGACTGAGTAATTTCCTCCCTGTCATCCACCTCTACTCCAAGATGAAATAATGTAGAGTGGAGTTAGAAAGGGGGGATACGGTTGAGGGGGGATAAACTGGAATGCCTGGGGTGCATTCCCCCCCTCAAATGAAAAGCAGGTGACTGTTCATTGAAAGGACGTTTGGTTAGTTGGAAGCGGAGAGCGGAAGAATAGGGAGGAAGGAAAGGTTCGGGAAAAGAGAAAGAAGAGAAAGCTCTCTTCTCTTCTGGTATGTAGAGGTGAATTGTTGCCGGTAGCACTTGTTCTGTAGTGGGCTGCCGACAATGAGATTCACAGACACTTCCTCCTTCAACTGACTGTATTGTAACTTGTCATCAAGAGGCGATGGATAGAAACCTTAATTGGAACCAGGAGTCCTTTATTTAGTTTTTATCTGCTATTCGTTAACAACGTATCTGGGATTAGTTTAAACAGCCTTTCAATCTAAACATTATGATGTCACTCGTGGGATTCTAGCAGCTCGGAAATCAAACGGTTCTGTCACGTGACGGTAACTCGATCCCTCTGATGTTAAGCCCTGAAAACCAGAGGAATGTATACGTCTGATTGGGGTATTAGGAAATTATATCGAGGGTTAGGAGTATATTTTCAATCATTTCATTTTGTCCCAATGCAATTATGATTTGACAGTCTTCCTACCTACCTATCTACCCCATCTACCCACCTACCTACCCCATCTACCCTTCTACCCACCTACCTACCCTCCTAACTACTTACCCTCCCTCCTACCTACCTATCCACCCTTCTACCCTTCTACCTACCTACCTACCTACCTACCCTCCGCATCTACCTACCCACCTTTCTACCCTTCTACCTACCCACCCACCCTACTACCTACCTACCTACCCCATCTACCTACCCACCCTTCTACCTACCTACCCACCCTTCTACCTACCTACCTACCTACCCACCTACCCTTCTACCCACCTACCTACCCTCCTAACTACCTACCCTCCCTCCTACCTACCTATCCACGCTTCTACCCTTCTAACTACCTACCTAACTACCTACACCATCTATCTACCTAGCGAACCTTCTACCTACCTACCTACCCTCCGCATCTACCTACCCACCTACCCACCTACCCACCCTTATATGCTTGTACCTGCCTTCCTGCCTACCTGCCCCTACCCACCACCCACATACCCACCCATCTACCCACCACCTACCCACCCACCCACCCACCCTTATATGCTTGTGCCTGCCTGCCCTCCCTGCCTCACCCACCTACCTACATACCTACCTATCTACCCACCTACCTACCTATATACCTACCTACCTACATATCTACCTATCTATCTACCTACCTACCTACCTAACCACCTACCCACCCTTATATGCTTGTACCTGCCTGCCTTCCTGCCTGCCTACCTACCTACCTACCTACCTACCTACCTACCTACCCACCTACCCACCCTTATATGCTTATACCTGCCTGCCTTCCTTCCTGCCTGCCTACCTACCTACCTACCTACCTACCTACCTACCTACCTACCTACCTACCTACCTACCTACCTACCTACCTACCTAACTACCCACCCACCCGTCTACCTGGCTGCACTCTGCCTGTGCACATGTTGCATGTCACTGGAGTGTTCCAAAGGCCGCCAGCTTGACAGCTGTGAGCACTGATAATAGCCATGCTCATTATTGACGTTCATTATAATCATTTTGGGGGAGTGGCTTTTAAGGGCCGGGCCGTCAGTGTCGATAACTTGGTGATTTTCTCACTAGGTTTAAACAAGTCCTGGATTTAGTTCTGCTCGCTAAGTGCATTCAACCAAGAGTACAAACTCGGAACAACAACACCCTCAAGATTACCAACCCTAGCTTCAAACTTCTGGTAAACATGCAATTTGTGCAGCTGGCAGTCTGTTTTTCACTGATACACAAACTGTCCTAACAAATTGAGGTGTATGAAATGGAATAACACGGATGCACACTGTTTGGACTTGCACAAATAATAGCTAATTAGTATCAGCAGGCGTGGGAGGGGCATGAATATGGGGATCTGCACCACACGGCCGCGTAGGCGTTTGGTGTTTGTGGAAGCGCGACGAATGATTCACTCGCTCCGCTGTAAAGCAGATGACTCGCAGGCTTTGACTTCTCATGCATTTGAATCCGTTGGTGGCGAGGTAAACAGTTTTGCGGTGTGTGTGTGTGTGTGTGTTACTTTTGTATTGACGCTTGTTTCAGCTATATAGTACGTCAGAGTCAGAGTGACTTACTGCAGTGACATTACCTTATTAGACACCGATGCTACACACAAAGTCCAGTTAACTTTGGACAGTTAATGGCAGGGGGGGGGGGGGGGGGGGGAGTTTGATACTAAACCAACAACCAAATATTCAGGACACGGAATAAACGAATAAACTAAATGCAAAGCAGATGTGATTCGCCAGCATTTGGCTTTCAGTCCAAAAGAGCCCTGCATCGCCTTCTCTGGTGGTCTTCCGGTCAGTGGTGTGTGTGTGTGTGTGTGTGTTTGTGTGTGTTTGTGTGTTTGTGTGTGTGTGTGTGTGTTTGTGTGTGTGAGAGTGTGAGAGTGTGTGTGTGAGTGAGTGAGTGTGTGTGTTTGTGTGAGAGTGTGTGTGTGTATGTGCACGGTTGTGTTGTAGTGGAGACAGACAGAAGATGTGTGTGTGTGTGTGTGTGTGTGAGTGAGTGTGTGTGTGTGTTCGTGTGAGAGTGTGTATGTGTGTGTGTGTGTTCTTGTGAGAGAGTGTGTGTGTGTATGTGCATGGTTGTGTTGTAGTGTCTTGACCAAACCGCTCTTTATTGTCATATGGCAACTCGAGAGGAGGCAGACGGACAGAAGATGTGTGTGTGTGGGTATGTATGTGTGTGTGTGTGTGTGTGTATGTGTGTATGTGTTTGTGTGCGTGGGGGGGGTAAAGGTTGATGAACATAAGAAGTGGAGGGTGAGTTTGATTTACAGCCGGAGTCAGCAAGAGTCTTGAGTGGACGAGGGCCGGGTGCGGAGAGGGAAGAGGTCAGGCAAAGGGGTCAAAGGTCGGGAGGGGGGGGGGGGGGGGGGCTCTTTGCTAGCTGCTATTGAAGAATAGCCGCCTTGTGACGAGGGAACAAGGCCAGTGGGAAGGGAGGAGACGGGGAGTCTCGGGAAGTCTGCTTGGGGAACACGCATCCTTAACATTGATTTGAACTCACACACTCATTGAGTGGGTTATTGTCTCACTCACACACACACACACACACACACACACACACACACACACACACACACACACACACACACACACACAGACAGTCCCAGATGGAGACATGTGGTGGTCACATGTGCGTCTTGTTAAAATGTCCATCCATGCACACGGTGTCCCATGCGAGGGGGGGGGCGCGCTGACGCGCTGATTGACCCAGTTGACTGGAGAGGTCTCGTTAAACAATAGCCTCTGATGGGGGGGGGGGGGGGGGCAATGTGTGTGTGTGTGTATGTGTGTGTGTTTATGCTTTTCAATTACTTCATTCAGACTGTATAGGAAATCACAGAGAAACAGACGTGGAGGCCAGACTGCTCGTGCCCGTCTGTCTCGCCTGTGATTAGTTGCTTGAGCGTCTCTCTCTCTATGTCTCTCTCTCTCTCTCTCTCTCCGTCTCTCTCTCTCTCTGTCTCTCTCTGTCTCTCTCTCTCTGTCTTTCTCTCTGTCTCTCTCTCTATCTCTCTCTCTCTCTGTCTCTCTCTCCGTCTCTTTCTCTCTGTCTGTCTCTCTCTCCGTCTTTCTTTCTCTGTCTCTCTCTCTCTCCGTATATCTGTCTCTCTCTCTCCGTATCTCTGTCTGTCTCTCTCTCCGTCTCTCTCTTTCTTTCTGTCTGTCTCTCTCTCCGTCTCTCTCTCTCTTTCTGTCTGTCTCTCTCTCTGTCTCTCTCTGTCTGTCTCTCTCTCCGTCTCTCTCTCTCTTTCTGTCTGTCTCTCTCTCTGTCTCTCTCTCTGTCTGTCTCTGTCTCTCTCTCTGTCTGTCTCTCTCTCCGTCTCTCTCTGTCTCTCTCTCCATATCTCTGTCTGTCTCTCTCTCCGTCTCTCTCTGTCTGTCTCTCTCTCCGTATCTCTGTCTGTCTCTCTCTCCGTCTCTCTCTCTCTTTCTGTCTGTCTCTCTCTGTCTCTCTCTCTCTCTGTCTGTCTCTCTCTCTCTCTCTCTGTCTCTCTCTCCGTATCTCTGTCTGTCTCTCTCTCCGTCTCTCTCTCTCTTTCTGTCTGTCTCTCTCTCCGTCTCTCTCTCTGTCTCTCTCTGTCTGTCTCTCTCTCCATCTCTCTCTGTCTGTCTCTCTCTCCGTCTCTCTCTCTCTTTCTGTCTGTCTCTCTCTCCGTCTCTCTCTCTGTCTCTCTCTCTGTCTGTCTCTCTCTCTCTCCGTCTCTCTCTCTCTGTCTGTCTCTCTCTCCATCTCTCTCTCTGTCTGTCTCTCTCTCCATCTCTCTCTCTGTCTCTCTCTCCGTCTCTCTCTGTCTCTCCGTCTGTCTCTCTCCGTCTCTCTCTGTCTCTGTCTCTCTCTCCGTCTGTCTCTCTCTGTCTCTCTCTCCGTCTGTCTCTCTCTGTCTCTCTGTCTGTCTCTCTCTGTCTCTCTCTCTGTCTCTCTGTTTGTCTTCCTCGTCTCTCTCTCCCTCACGGCAGTAATCATCACATTGTTTTCCTCTTTTGGATCAAACGAGTCATAACGTTTTATTATTAGAGACATAAAACGGTCATTGAGATGTGAGCGACGCTCTGCTGCTGTTGTTGTTGTTGTTGTTGTTGTTGTTGTTGTTGTCGTCCTGGCCGTCTGCGCGACGCACTGAGCACGTGCAGACACAGCTCCACGAGTGGACGCCAGAGTAACCAGAGGTGAACTGTGTGTGTGTGTGTGTGTGTGTGTGTGTGTGTGTGTGTGTGTGTGCATGTGTGTGAGAGTCACAGCAGATGAGGTCATAGTTTTGGAGTTAAGGAGGAAAACAGCCTCTCGTTACCTCCTTCATCTGGAATGCTGGTCTCCGTCTGGAGGGTCGTCTCCTCGCCCAGAGAACACCAGACTGAGACGCACCTCTTTAAAAGGTGGACTTTATTATTTACTTCTTTCTTTTTTGTTCGTCCCTGCCCATCTTCACCCGACGTCCAGGTCGGGGGTCTCACCCGGGACCTGGCCCCCGCCTCCAGGTCCAATCACATCACCGACGATCAACAATGATCTCATTGTTTCATTTATTAGACGATTATTTCCCAGGTCAAACATTATTATCTTGACTTGTTAGGTAACGGTGCCCCCCCCACACACACACACACACACACACGGGGGAGGAGAGCTGCAGTTATGAGAACTTATTTTGCCACTTTCGGTGGAGGCGGGGCTTAAGCCGAGCGCCTCCCTCCGAGGTTCCTGGAATTCCTGTTAAATTAAAAATGACGGGGCAAAAATGCCTCTGATAATTAGGAGAGACCATGCAGCCAGCTGTAGACGGGCTACATACACACACACACACACACACACACACACACACACACACACACACGCACACACAGGTATCTGGCCTCTTCAAGGTCTTTTAACAGTGGGGGGAAAAACAGGTGTAAAAAGAGTCTGGGTCATTGGAAAGATGCCTGGTTGTGTTTGTGTGTGTGTTTGTGTGTGTGTGTGTGTGTGTGTGTGTGTGTGTGTGTGTGTGGTTGCACTTCGTGCACGAGAGTGCCCGTTTGGCCTGTGCGTGCTAATGAGTGTGAGGCAGGAGATTATGCGTGTGTGTGTCTCTGAGGGAACAGGGGTCTGTTCCCAGGAGCTGCAGTGGGGGGGGGGGGGGGGGGATTATGTGTGCACACCCTGACCCCAGCCTTTCGGGGGTCCCGGATGCCTGTCCGAAACCATTTCCTTGCTTTACCCAAAGTGCGAGGCCAAGGTGAAGAAGGACCTCGGCCATTTGCCTCGGGTCCCTCGACACAGAAAAAAATCGTCTCTGAACGAGCTGGCGGGGTTGTTCCCTTTAACTCTCTTTAAAACTCTGTGATGCCCACCCCCATAGCTCACACACACACACACACACACACACACACACACACACACACACACACACACACACACACACACACACAATAAACAAACTGAGCGCCGGCTGCATTGCTAATGATGGGAAACAATGGCGGGCTCACAAAGGACAGCGCCCCGCTGTATCGCTGAGCGTGCAGTATTTACATACACAGTATTTACATACACAGTATTTACACACACAGTATTTACACACACAGTATTTTAAGGTTTAAATTAGCCGCGGCCGTCGGGCCCCAGGCGGACCTGCGGAGGAGATGCGTGTTTCGTCTTCGTGGAACGAGGACGTGTTGGACATCGCCACGGCAACCCATTTACAGTGGGACTCAAACACACTCTTCTTTTTAAAAAAGTCTTTCAAAGGGTGAATTTCAATTTGAGGATCCTCGTGCACAATACACACCGAGGTCCACCCAAACGAGACGAGTGGCAGACCAGCGGCTGACTGGACCCCCCCCCCCCCAACAAACACACACACACACACACACACACACACACACACACACTGTCCTGGAATAAGCCGTGCTGTGTGAATGGATGGAGGGTGTGAGGGTGTGAGGGGGCTCAGTGAAGTGAATAGACTCCCAGATTGAGACGTATTCAGGACTGTAGAGGCACACACACACACACACACACACACACACACACACACACACACACACACAGATGAAGGTTCTTAAATGTTCTTTAAAGGCCTCGTGGTTCTGCTTCGCCCAGAGGACGGCATCTTACCATCATTCATGAGATGTGCACAAGCAAAAAAAGGACATTTCTTTGGCGTTGTTTCTCAGGTTAACAAACAAAGCATGTCTCCTAACCCTAATATCTTGTTGTGGTTGAACACAACTCTCGCTCCTGAGTGTTATTATTATTGGGTGTTGTGGTCAGAGCGTAGACGCTCCAACAAAAGATTTAAAGATTTAAAGAGGGCGTTTCTCTGCGGGGTCATATTCTGCTCACAGCATTGAGTCCTTTCTTTATTTATTATGGTTGTTCTGTATTTTATTCAGTCAATCATTGCAATACAATACAATATTATTCTCTATAATATACACAACAGAAAGACTGAAAAGGTATAGGTAGACGCAAAAAATGCTTATAGATTACCATACTAAATTATTATAATTAAATAAATCAGAAGATGAATGTAAAATAAAGAAAATAAAATAATATTTATATATATGTGTGTATGTATATATATGTATATATACATATATATATATGTGTGTGTATATATACATATGTATACATACATATACAGTATATAATATATATATATATATATATATATATATATATATATTTATATATATATAATATATACAAAACAGAAAGACTGAAACGGTAAAGGTAGACGCAAAAATGCTTATATATTACTATACTAAATTATTATAATTAAATAAATCAGAAGAATAATGTAAAATAAAGAAAATAAAATAATATTTTTATATATATATATGTGTATATGTATATATATATATATATATATATATATATATATATATATGTGTCTATATATATATGTATATATACATATGTATACATACATATACAGTATATTATTTTTATATACATATGTATATATATATAATATATAATATACAAAACAGAAAGACTGAAAAGGTAAAGGTAGAAGCAATAATGCTTATATATTCCTATCCTAAATTATTATAATCAAATAAATCAGTAAATTAGAAGAAAAAAAAGTATATATATATATATATATATATATATATACTTATTATATATTATATATTTACATACTTCCTCCATATACATACGTTTCAATCCCACTTCTAACCCTTATGATGTTGACAGGTGATCCCTGAGGGTTGTATTGTTTGAGGTATCGTTCCCACAGACGGTGACACTTTCTGATTGACAGTCACACACTCCATAGTCCCATTAAACCCACTTATCACCCCTCTCCAATCCCCTTGAAATCCATACAACCAGATTCCCAACCCAGCAGGTGGCAGTCGGAGCCTTGGATAACCCCCCCCGCCCCACAACATGGCGCATCCCGCACAGCCACGGCCATTATTTCTAGCCTAACTAGATTAAGCTAATCGCGTTACGTGGCGCTAAGGCGTAGCCGCGAGGCTCGGGATGAAGGCTCGTCCGTCCCGCTCGTTGCCATGCGGCGCTGGAACACAAACACACCCGTCACGGCGAGCGTCACCGACACCCGAGGGCCCGGTGGCGACCGGGTGAGCTCACGGGTCCAGGGTTCGCACGTCATGGAAAACCTGGAAAAGTCATTGAATTTCAAAATTGTCATTTCCAGGCCTGGAAAAGTCATGGAAAAAAATTAAATCATAAAAGTTTGGGAAAAGTCATGGAAATTTGTTATAATCACGTGTTCATTTACACCGAGTTTGAAATAATTCATATGTTTTTTTAAAGAAAGATGCTCAATATATAAGCCGGCGTATGCTCTCAATAAGCAACATTTTCTAAAATGTTCTAGTATATAGCGAGATTTCTGTTTGGTCGTGGAAATTTGGTTAAAAGTCATGGAAAAGTCCAAATGTGTAAAAACCCTGCGGGTCGCGGAACGCCATCGATGCCGCGATACAGAAAGTATTCAGACCCCTTTAAAATGTTCGCTCTTCGTCTCATTTGCAGCCATTTGCTAACATCCAAAAAGTTAATTTCATTTCTCATTATTGTCACTGAAAAAACAGACATGTAGAAATGTTTGCACATTTATTCAAAAAGAAGAATACTCATCACCGGGTGATGTTTCTGTTTTTCCTTGTGCATCATTCCCGCGTTGGCTCTGCACTTTTCCAACACGTTGCCTTTTTTTTAAGATGAATGATTAGAGGATGAACAAAGTGGTCGTTAGTGGTTAGAAACGCATACTGGGGCTCTTCGTCTGAGAATTCTTGATTTTCCTTGCCATGCTTTGGTATGCAATGGTCTTCCCATATGAAAATTCCCATGAGTCGTCCCCCAATATGCCCGCCACATGGCTACTTTCAGCCCCACCCACACACACACACACACACACACACACACACACACGCACACACACACACACACACACACACACACACACACACACACACGTAATGGAAGCCTCGTGGCTGGATGCTAAACCCCCTGCTGGAAAACGCATCCACAGTTCCTCTTAAATCCCCCCGTATCGATCATACTTACTTGACGCCGGCTCTGCGTCCCCCCCCCCCCCCCCCCCCCCGTCTCTTCTGGCGTTGCTGCATATTCCAAAATCTCTCACGCCCACTCCACCGTTATTCTATTCGACCGTCTCATTCACGCGACCTCTGTTAATTGGTTAATTGCTGGTTGAAATGATCATTTTCACAACGTAATAACGATAATAAGTCAAATGTGGCGCAGTGTGTGTGTGGCTTACATTGGGGATTCATTGGAGCCCTGCCCCTGTAGGGGTGACCCTCAAAGTACACAAACCAGCTGAACAAATACACCCCGAGAAATGATGTCGGGGGGGGGGGGGGGGGAACAAAACACTCGGGCAGGAAACAAAGCTTGACATTTTGTGATCTGCTCTCTAGCGTCGCTGAATGCCAGGTTTCACAGCAGACAGGAAAAGGACTGTGTGTGTGTGTGTGTGTGTGTGTAGGGGGGGGGGGGGTTACAGTAGAGGAAAAGCAGCAGGCTGCAGACAGGCAGACACAGAGGGGTGTTTAATGGGGTGGGGGAGCTCTGTCAGGGAATTTCTCCAGAGTTGTGTAACACACCTGTAAAGAGGGAAATGAGACGACCGGACAAAGACTGAAGGGAAATAACAGATTACCGACTGTTTTTCTTTCTTTCTGGTTTTCGTTCTGCCAGCCGACGCCCCCACGCCCTCACCTCCCGGGTGGATTTTAGAGGAGCTTTTGACGCCTTACGCTGAAAGGCGTTACGACCTGTGTATAAATAACCCCACAGGAGGTTTATTACCTGTTTTTGTATTTGCCTGATTGTTTTTTGATGGTATGCCTAATGATATTGTATTGTTTGAAGAATTTATAGAGGCCACTTCCTCTCTAATAGATAAATCTGACTTTTATTTTGAAAAGGTAAAAGGAATCGCACTTTTTGACAGTACGGCTACGGATGATGGGTGTTTATTCATACATTCAAGAACGTTGTAATAGTTTAATGGAGCCGTATGAAGCTAAAGCTCTTTACGGTTGTGATAGTATATTTATACATTTAAGAACGTGATCAGAACTGCTTGTAACCGTTTGAGCAACAAGCTTTTTTTAGGCCTCTGCTCCAAAAATTGCACAATTGAGCTAAAAAGGCCGTATCTCTGCCACGAGGGCTACTTTAATCATCTTTACATCTTTATCTTATAAAAAATGTTTATGTTGTTCAAATGTGTACACATCAGTCTATATGTTACTGGGTAAGAGTAAATGATGATGGCACACACACAAAATATAGAAATTATTACAAGCCGGATTGAAAAAAGCACTTCCAGGATGATCATATGTCTGGAATGAGGCAGTTGAAAGTTGTATAACTCTCAAATCATATTTAAATGTGTAACATTCTCTCTGAAAAGTTTGACTTTGAAAAAGTGAAGCAGAACAAAGTTAGAGAGAATCTAGGCGAGGTCTACAAAATGGCCATTTTTGATTAGAATTTTCTCCTGTAACAAACCAGATATTTCACTTCAAGATATACAAACACAGCATGTGATGGTGTGCTCTACGTTCCTATTTGCTTTTATCTATCGTTATTGTGATTTTAACACAGGTGTAACACAGGTGTAACACACACATGTTCCACAGGTGTAACACATGTATAACACACACATGTAACACAGGTGTAACACATGTATAACACACACATGTATAACACACACATGTAACACATGTATAACACACACATGTAACACATGTGTAACACACACATGTTCCACAGGTGTAACACATGTATAACACACACATGTAACACAGGTGTAACACATGTATAACACACACTTGTTCCACAGGTGTTCTACAGGTGTAACACACGAGTTCCACAGATGTAACAGACGTGTTCCACAAGTGTGACACACATGTTTTACAGGTGTATCACACGTGTGTTACACATGTGATTCACACAGGTTCCATAGGTGTTCCACAGGTGTAACACACAAAGTTCCACAAGTGTGTAACACAAGTGTAACACAGGTGTAACATACACGTGTTCCACATGTGTTCCACAGGTGTAACCCACAGGTGTAACACATACATGTATAACACATGTGTTCCACAGGTGTAGTAACACACGAGTAACACAGGTGTAGTAACACATGAGTAACACAGGTGGTTTAATGAATGTATTTTGACCCAAAGTGACAAGATAAAGAAGTAATACCACGTCATATCCAGGGATCCGTTACAGAATGCACGTATTTCAGTTAAAATGCACGAAGAATGTCTTAAAAACGAATACACGAAAGGTCCCAAAATGCCTGGACCCACCTGGACTCGTTGCAGTCCCGTCAGGTTGCATCATCCCGACTCTAAGGCCCCACCCCTCTTTGTCTTGTACCTGCAGCCGGACGATCTGGAGGCTCTTCACTCCCACACCTTCCGGGTGAAGACGTTCAAGAAGGCCAAGCACTGCGGCGTCTGCAAGGCGACCATCGGCCCAGACGGACTCGTCTGTCGAGGTCAGTCCCCCCGACTCTGATCTCCTGGACTCCATGAATAGCAACTGTTTTCAAGGGGGGGGGAAGGGGGGGGGGCTTGAACATCTTGTTTCTGCTGACCTCTCTAGTGTTTTAACCTTTTAAGCAACAAGCTTTTTTTTCGGCCTCTGCTCCGAGAATTGCACATCCAAACTAAAAAGGCTGTATCTCTGCAACCACTCGGGCTATTTTAATATTTTTTTCCTTTTTTACCTTTTGAAACATTTTTTTCTTTTGTTCAGATGTGTACATATCAGTCTATATGTTACTGGGTAAGAGTAAATGAACATGGCACACAGAAAAAATTAAAACATTTGAGGTCCGGATTGAAAAAAGCACTTCTAGGATGATTATATGTTTGGAATGAGTCAGTTGAAAGTTTTAAAACTCAAATATCATAGTATAATATGTGAACATTCTCTCTGCAAGGTTTGACTTTGAACAAGTGAAGCAGAACAAAGTTAGAGAGGCTTTAGGACAGAGAATTTAGGCGAGGTCTCCTAAACAGCCATTTTTGAAAATGGACTTTAATTTTCTCATGTAACAAACCATAGCCTTCACTTCTATGTCACTCATGATGTTCAATATATTCAAATACAGCATTTTACAACTTTTGAAGAATAAATATATAATTAGTAAATTCCTAAAACTCTATATTTCCATAAAAAACAAGTATGCACGGCTCAACTCAGCGGGGGATGGGTCGAGTTCAGAAAACAACTCATGACTCGCCTTGAAAGAAATCGACGTCCAGGTGTGCTCCAGGGCACGGTGCCATCCTCGTTGGGTGTGGTTACGGGGGCCTTTCAACCAGAGAGGGCACACAATACAGTTTCTTTAGGAACCAGGTGGAAACCTCTGGTTCTTACAAGCAAAAGTGTCTTACGTGCAATACCGCTACTGACCAGCAGGGGGCGACTCCTTCCGTTGCAAAAAAATTGTTCCGACTTGTATGAAAGTCAATGACTACAGCCACTTCTTATCTCCAGTCTGTGGTTGATTATGTAATTACAGAGGAGCGTCAATGGACGATTCTTGTGTCTAAAGATGTCAAAGAACATTTTTTAAATTCCTGACTGTGACGTAACCTTGGTCTCAGAGTTCCTGTGGCCATGGTAACCGGTTACTCCTCTGGATCAATGACTCTGAGTCTAAACTCAGTTGGTTATCTAGACCCCCGAGCCTCCAGCGAAGCCCCGCTGAGAGCATTTAGCAATCACTGCTCTAACTCTTCGGGACAGGACAATGAAGACAATATTGGCCGCCATCGGTCATCTGACCCAGAGGTCACCTGAGATCACCTGAGGTCATCTGAGGTTACCTGAGGTCATCTGAGTCGTGGGTTTAGTCGGTTAAGTGACATGGGAGCGGAAGAGAAGCCTCGGAAAGGCTAAAGGTCAACCGCTTCTCACTTTCCTCAATGGGGTTTACCCAAGAGGCTGGTTGAAGATGATGATGATGATGTTTGGTTGCTTTTATTAATGGAAGATGATGACGTCATGCTTCCTGATACTTTCCGCTGAACGTATCTTCACGTCTTCTTCTTCTTCTTCTTCTTCTTCTTCTTCTTCTTCTTCTTCTTCTTCTTCTTCTTCTTCTTCTTCTTCCGTTTTATGAATGCAGGTGCCAGTTAGGTGAGATTGAAGGACAGTAACTAACTGACATTTAATAATAGACTTTAATGCAGCCGCCATTTCTTCCGAACGGTCTCCACTCAGTGACGCCATCCCGGAAACGTCTGTTTTCAGACTGATAACGACGAGTGAAACCGTGAGGCCGGATTGGGGGGGGGGGGGTTTGAGCCTTCAGAATAACAAAGAGCTTTATCTCTGCACATTGTGAAAAAACATTTGGACCTTAAAGAAACGCAGGTCGCTGATCGTATTATATTGGAGTTGTATGTGCCCTGCTCAAAGGAGACACATGGGGCTGATGTCCAGGTTCATACTTTGTATTTTGGGGTTTCTACTTGTTTACGTGCTTTAATCTTTAAAAAAGAAAATATGAATATTGTTATTTTCCGTTTTTTCTACATCGGTGCTGTTAGCAGCACCTCTATATAGATAGGGATATTTACATATATAAATAATTATATATATACTGTATATATATATATATATATATATATATATATACAAAACATTTTTTTTATATATATATATATATATTGGGTTTCAATGAATCATGTCATATATATATATATATATATATATATATATATACAAAATAAAAGTTATGTATATACTGAGTCCCATTGAGCCCATGTGCCGCTAAAAAGAAGGCGTAGACAATGGACGCCGTTCACCACCTGCATTTCACTCTGTGATCCAGATGTTCTCGTTGTCATTAAATCTAATATATCTATCTTTCCATCTATCTTTCTATATATATACACATATATAATTTTTTTAAAGTGACGAAAAAATCAAATGTAGCCAAAAAAAGGATATGTTAAAATGTAAAAATTGCACAGGCTGTTGCTCTAGTAGTGTGTGTGTGTGTGTGTGTGTGTGTGTGTGTGTATGTGTGTATGTGTGTGTGTGCAGACTTAAAGCGTGCTCATAAAATGACTCAAGACGGCACCTGCGGCCGTTATGTAGAGAACTGATTTATAGGGGAAATAAAACCTTGTGACAAGGCTGCATTTAAGTCTTATTCTGATTTAATTGAGCCCCGGTTTGCTTCTCTCTCCCTCGTCATACGAGCAAATGGTGTGTATGTGTGTATGTGTGTGTGTGTGTGTGTGTGTGTGTGTTGAGCTGAATTTATGAGGACAAACCCAAAGTACACAGTAAACTTCTCCAGCAGACGCTAACCACTCTCTCGTTCTCTTCCCCCGCCGTCTACCTGACTTCTGATTTATTGAATCCCTTTATATATATACAAAGTATAAATAAATATATATATAGCTTATTTTGTATATAGATTATTATTATTATTGTATATATATATATGACTTCTGATTCATTGAATCCCTTTATGTACAGTATATATATATATAACATATTTATAGTGTGCATATATATATATATATATATATATACAAACAAATAATTATATATATATATATATATTTATACTGTGCATATATATATATATATATATATATATATATATATATATATATATAGCCCAAATCCAAAGCTCACTCCATAACTCTATAAATACTGTGACGTTCAACATTAAAATAACTCTTCCTCTGCTCTTGTTTACCAACACTCTCGGTCACGTGGTCTCATAAACAGCACCAGCACTTCCTCTCTCTCTTTAGCGGTTGCCGAGATACGAGGTGTTAGTTACTCCAACAATGGCGTGTTGACGCAGGTCAGGACCGCAGTTTTACAACGAGGTGTGTGTGTGTGTGTGTGTGGGTGTGTGTGTTTGTGTGTGTGTGTGTGTGTTTGTGGGGGGGGGGACCTGGCTCTTCTATCCACTCACCGTGATGCAGTTGGAGGTTAAGTGAAGGAAGGGCTGCTGCACGCCCATAAAAGGTCAACGAAAAACTAGAACTTGTCCATAGGGGATTTATTATTCGATATAGTTTTTGAGGAAAGCCTCCCCCCCCCCCCCCCCAGGATAACACGAACATGTGGAATCGGTTTCCTCCTCCTCCTGCTGCCCCGTGGCGTTTTAAAAGAGTGAAAAGGCCATTCATAAAACTCATGGCCGCGGATGTGGGAGGGAAGCCTCTCCGTGAAGGGGGAGGAGCCTCTGCATGAGGGGGGGGGGGGGGGTCCACTTCCCTCAGCTGGAGACGCACCGCAGCAGCAGGTGTGTGTTTGCTTGGTTCTCCTCGAGTCGTACACATCAATGACGTCTGTGAGCAGCCAGCGTGACCTCTGACCTCTGACCTCTGACCTCCATCGCTTTGAAGGCCTCAGTCTGACCAGACGAGGCATTACATCATCATTCTCTACTAAACTAAATACTTCTTCTTCTTCTTCTTCTTCTTCTTCTTCTTCTTCTTCTTCTTCTTCTTCTTCTTCTTCTTCTTCTTCTTCTTCTTCTTCTTCTTCTTCTTCTTCCTCCTCCTTCTACGTCTTCTTCTACTTCCTCCTTCCCCTCCTCTCCTCATTCTTTTTCTTCTTTCTCCCCCTCCTCCTCCTCCTTCTACCTCCTCCTCCTCCTCCTCCTCCTCCTCCTCCTCCTCCTCCTCCTCCTCCTCCTCCTCCTCCTCCTCCTCCTCCTCCTCCAAACATGCGTGACACGTGCAGGAGCGCTCAACAACTCTCCTTTAGAAGTGAATCGTGCACTAGGGCGCCGCCTGGTGGACGACTGGACACATTGCACTGAACTGGAGTTTAGTGCGTAGTAAGGATATTAAATCAGATTTAATCTCTTGAGGGGTTCAACATGTCCGAGGCTCATTCTTATTCTTACCTATTGTTCTATATGTTGCTGCATCTGTGTGTAAACAGACATTTTCCATGTTCATGTAGTTTCTTAAAATAGAGTTACTTCTTGAGGTAGAAGATTTATTCAGGATTTTTCGAGGGTGGAATACATCTGTATAAAAGGTGTTTAGCATCACTGTCAACATCCACTGGTTTGATCATCTGCAAGATATTCAATATATATAAACAGACCAACAGTATATCTCTAAAATGCATATTCAACATTATAGAATTATATGACAATGTGGCAAAATCCACCTGCTGATGAAGACCGTCAATATAACTTATCAGTATGTTGATTACTGATGGGTGTTTATGTCGTTTATATCCCGAATCTAGACATCTTGCATTTGTCTGCCAGCTGTAGTTCGTGTCACGGCCACCAGGGGGCAGCAGAGGCCTGTTTGGGTATTCTAATGGAATACCTTCAATAATCCATGTCTGAGGCCTTCACGGTGATTGGCTGTGCTTTCAGGGGAAATGCAGCTTCAATCAAGGTGGAAACCAAACACAGTCGGATAAAAAAAACGAACCTTAACCCCCCCCCCCCCAACAACAACAACAACAACAACAACAAAATAAACAAGCAAACAGAAGCCATGTGGAATCTCCGGAAAGCCCGAGCAGCTGGAGGGAGGCGGGGCCGTGCCACAGGAACCCAGCACTGGCAGGGGCTTCAGTGAGCGGGCCCAACGATGACATCATCCCGACGATGACATCATCCCAACGATGACCTCATCCCGATGATGGACACAGTCAATAATTACTAACATTAATACGAGGGAGGGAGATAAAAAGAGGGGGAGAGAGAGAAAACGTGTCGGCACATGAAGCTTATTTTTATGAGTAGCTCTAATAAGAGCATATTATATTATTATTTATATGTCATGTGACCTGGAAGCTGGTGTGGCACTACACATAAACTACACATAAACTACACATAAACTACACATTAACTACATATTAACTACACATAAACTACACATAAACTACACATAAACTACACATTAACTACACATTAACTACACATTAACTACACATTAACTACACATGAAGCTGCCAGCGTGGAGATAACCGTTGTGTTTGTCTATATTTCTATAAATAATTTAACTTTTATCAGACAGACTCTAAAGACTGAAGAGTTTTACGAGGTTAGACTCCCAGGTACACCAAGAACCTTTTTTATACCAGAGAACCCTCTGGGGAAGTAAGAGTCCTCATGAGGACGCTGTTCCTGCTTACGCCGCTCGGCATCATGGGAAACCCTAGTGGGGTAAATCATGAATTACATATTATTATATTTATACATATTAAAGAAGAAGGATGAGGAGGGGGAGGAGGAAGAAGAAGAGGAAGGATGAGGAGGGGGAAGAGGAAGAAGAAGGATGAGGAGGGTAAAAAAGAAGAAGAAGAAGAAGAAGAAGAGTGAGGTCATTTAGATAATCACAATCATTAGTTTTGGTCTCTGTACTTGGTGCAGCTGGATATAAACTTTTAATATAAGTTTAATTAATTAATTGTGCCTGAGAAAGAAAAGGAAAAGGAGAGAGGGAGGAGGGAGGAGGGATGGAGGGAAGGGGCGGGGGAGGAGGATATTCGATTGTGAGCAGCGGGGCCAGCCCAGCCCGGTGGGAGCGTACGCTCATTCCAAGGGACATGGGGAAGGAAATCACCCAGCCTCACACACACACACACACACACACACACACACACACACACACACACACACACACACACACACACACACACACACACACAGACACACACACACACACAGACGATGTCGTCCAGCATACCACAGAGCCAGAGTCAGATAGCAGCTCAATGTTCCCTCCTCATCGTCTCATTATTAACGTGAGTCGTCCTTTCCAACTCCTCTTCCTCCTGGCTTCGTCATTTTCTCTCCCTCCTCCTCCTCCCCCTTCTTCCCTTCTTCCTCCCTTGTTCTTCCGTCCCTCCACCAGGAACATTTCTGCTCTGTTTATTCTCATAGGCTGGACTTCCTAACAAGGTAAAGCAGATCCCGAGCTCTCTCCTGGGGCCTGACGGGGCCTTCACACCCAATATGGAAGTCCAGCTCCTTCCCATGGGGCCCGCGGGGCCTGTTGTTTACTGGGGGGGGGGGGGGGTCGTCATATTAATATTTAATTCCACACGTCGCCTGCAGCACCTCGTCCACAGAGCTACATCTAATGTATTCAACACAAATACAAACATTTCAGACATAAACATAAACAAATATATAAAACAGGGCACAATGACACACACATACATACATATATATATATATATATATATATATATATATATACACATATACCTACATATACATACATACATAAATATACTGTATATATATATATGTGTGTGTCTGTATATACTGTATATATATACAGACACACATATCTCCATAGATACATATAAATCTATACATACATATAAATCTATAGATAGATACATATACAAATACATATCCACACACACACACACACACACACACACACACACACACACACACACACACACACACACACACACACTCTCAAGTGCATACATATACACCCAAAGACAAAAAAAACGTTCCCACATGTAAATGTCTCCTGAGGAGGAGGAGGGGCTTCGTTCCGGTGACACACTCTTCCTCTCCAAGATCTCCCCTCCGGGTCGACCCTGGGAACTCCGGCACTGTTTGGAACAATTTGGGAATCGTGTATCCCGGTAGGACTTTTATGTGCCACCCGCATTGGAAGGCCTCTAATTCAGAAGTCAAACTAACTTTGATGCCCCCCCCCAGAGTGCAAATATAGTCCTGCGTGTGCTGAAATAGAAGCTAACTGCACCGTGATGTAATTACACATTGGACTCTGGAAGAGGAAGCGCGTCACGCTGTCCTAGTTTCAGTCCCTCCTCACTCCTCGTCTCCTCAGTTCGGTTGTTTTTCCTCTCCTGTACATGCATCCTTGCTGGCGTCAATCAAGTGGAGCATGAGTGCAGAACGCCGACCAATAACACACAGCTCACGAAGGCGTGATGTTTGGTGCGTCTGTGGAAGGCCCTCTAGCGGTTGGTTGACCCCCAAGCTTCTCTGAACACTTAACCTTTGACCCCTGAACAAGGCAAAGGTGTATAAGAAGCTATAACGATAGTTCAATCATATTTAAAGGTCAAAGAACACAGTCAAAAAAGTCAAGAACATGTAAAAAAAAACAAGACTGTGACAAACAACGCAATAAATCAAGCGACTTCAAGACAATCTGACTTCGGAAGAGTCGCCCCCTGCTGGTCAATAGATATAATTTCAAGTTGAACGCATTTTTTACACCGGCTTCACTCTTAAAATTGGACCGTTGGTGTTCAACGGCCAATGGACCGACTGCACAAACGTCAGCTGTGATCTACCTGGCAACCCGTTTCCTCTCGTCTCTGTCCGTCCGTGACGCTAATTCAAAAGGAGCCCTGAGCGCGGTTGAGGAATATCTCTGGTGTGATCGGAGGGTGTGAGAACGTTTCATCCGAGGCAACAAAGACTGGACACGACGGACCACAATAGATATTACACTCGCTTTGAAACATGTGGCCGGAGACGGGAAGAATAACTCATTACATAAGGTGTAGCGTGTTCCAGTAAAAGCATATAAACTCCTCCTTTTTATTTGGAAAGCTCACGCCTCGGCGCGGCGAGATATGTTTTTTTGGTTCCCCGTCCTTCGAGGGGCTCTGAACTATTTATGAGCTGCTGGTCCAGGTGCTACCCCCCCCCCCCCCTCCCCACCCATTGACCCTCATTTGTAGATCCAGTGGGAGTCCAGAGAGCGAGAGGGCTCTGGGTCAGAAGACGAAGGGTTGATCTTCAATAGGAGAACAATGTCTTTTATCTTTTTGGGGGATGGTGTGCTCCATTGTTCCATATCCCACATTGCATTGGGGATCATTATCACAGGAGAATAGTTTGGTACACATAGTGGAGCATTTAGATATTTTCCTCAAAAGTTAGTGGTGTCCAAGAAAAACAACTCTAATGTGTGATTGGGTGGTGTGAACGGGAAACGGCTTGGAAGGCGGAGCTACCTCAGTGTTGTGTTGACAGCAAGTCTCCACCGCCTCCAACTATCCAACATTTTTATTAATTTTTACATCCTGCAAGGTGCACCTGGCATCACATTCATTAAATATCGGATGGATTGCCATCAGTTGGCAATACGCTCAATCAACATTTAAGGCCCCCAATGCATTGACTTTGGTGAGACGTTCGTCGTCCACGGAGGACGTCTCGACGAATTGCGTCACGGCTTCCAATAATCGGGAGAAACATCGTGACGACTTTTGACGGGAATTTCGGCGCGGTGCTAATTAGCAACTGTAGAATGCTAACAAGATAAACTAAGCAGCGGACCGCGGCGGAAATAACACATCGGCCTTTTACCATTGGTTCATAGTGAACAACGAAAACATCATAACTTGCTCAACTTGCTCAACTGAGAGGTGGAGTTTCAGCAGCGCCGATCCAGAATAAAGACCCACATTTTACCTTCTTTTTATCGGTCATTATTACATTATTACATGTCATTTAGCAGACGCTTTTATCCAAAGCGACTTACAATAAGTGCATTTCAACCTGGAGTACAAACTAAGAACAACAAGAATACAGAAAGTAACATTTCCTCAACATAGTCAAACTACAAAAGTACAATGATAAGAGCCATTCACAGACAAAATCCTTTGGTCATCATGCTCGACTCCCGCCGATCGCAAACTTAAAGAGAATTACATGGAGCAACGCGGACGTCCGGCCTCTTGAAGCCTATCAGGAGTCTCGGAGAACGCTCCGGGCCTTCGATGGGGAGCCAAAGAAACACAGAGCTGATAATGGGCGGTATCGCGATATTTGACTTGGCTCCCTGGAATCTGAACGGACCTCCTGCCGTTCTCATACCTCCTTGACGACTACTCTCGAGGTCGTGGCTCATGCCTCGGACCGCAGTGTTTTGGATCGCTCCGCGATGTTTGATCGATTTCCCCCCCGAGCTGTGAAGTTAATTCCATTTTCTCGTTCTCTGTTTTCTCTAGTGTGCCGGATAGCATGCCACAAGAAATGTGAAGTCAAGGTAAGAGTCAAACCACACAGAAATACATGCATAAATTCAACCAAAAGACTTGGACGGATGCATCGGAGCACGAGAAAAGGCTCCGGAGCAATCAGATCGTCTCCGTTTGAGCTCATCGGGGAGGCGGTGTTGTGTTTTTAGGTGGAGTCGGCTCCTCTTCTGTGTGTGCATACATGCAGATGTCGAGGTAGGCGGAGCTTGGGGAGTTTATGTTCTCCTCAAAAAAAATCTGGAGAATGTCTAAACAAGTGCTCTTTGTACCAGAATGTGTTTATATTGGATAAACTCTCGCGTCTCGGAGCTCACCCCTGCGTCTAAAAATATAAAAAAAGAGCTCTGGGATGTCGGCCGCGTCGCTCGATTCATCTCGTTTTTGGGGGGTGAAAAAAGAGCGTGGAGGCGAAACTTTGGAGGCAGAACAGATGAAGTTCCTGCGGGGTTCTTGAATAGGGAAAGTTTTGTGCGCTAAAAAAAAAGAAGTACAAATACTACGAGAGGTTTAGCGCGCTCACACGTGTACAGTACATACATGCACACCTATGTTCATACCGGCTCTCATCTGGCCTGCATTAGAGGAACGGGTGCTTCTTGCCAGCTTGGCCTAATCCCTCTTTTACTCTCCGGAAATGCCAGGGGTGCAGGGCAGCCGGGGGGCTCCAGTGGTCCTGAATAGCAGAGACGATAAGCCAGGCTACTGCCACCTTTCACATGTGTCTTTATGTTGACATTTTTTGCAGATTTGGTTGATTTTTAAAACGACAACAAAACATTTTGTTTTTGTTTTCCAGTGCTTGTGCACGTACACGTGGGTATCTGGACGGCTCACACGCTGCCCACGATCATGAAGGCACCGTCCTCGGCTAGAGAACTACCTTTTTGCAAACGGTTCACTGTATTTTTGTTTTGTTTTGCGAAAGCCAATCAGAGGACACGGAGCTTAAAGAGGCGGGCTTAAAGAGACAAGCGCTTCAATGAAAGCTTCAATGAAACACGGGTAAATTTAGACATGGACATGTTGTTATTAAAATAACAAACAAATATACTATTCTTCCATCACAAATTATACTATTCTATTATTCTCATTTGCACACATTTTTAAAACTGTTTTCCCTCCACCCTGCAAAAAATGTGAGATTCTTTTTTTTAATGCATTTTAAAAGCAAAGCAGTGACAGTGAGAAACTGTTCACAGTTCGTAAATATTGAGGATTAAAATATTTCGCCAAAACGGAGGAGGGCGCACAATCATTGTTTCGGTCCCCCGTCTCCACGGCAACCCACGCGGCGGAGTCCCGGTGTGTGTGCGGTGGCGTACTCGTCGATAACGTTTGAATTTCAGGAAGCCGCGGGGTCACGTCTGTGGGAGGCGGAGCCCGGAGCCGCCTCCCCGTGTCTATATATGTACACAACTGGAACATTCCATCTCCCCCCCCAAAAAATCACAGCAGCATTTTTCTCTTCTTTTGTAAACATTTCAAGTGAAAAGGACTCGGTGTTGGCAGGAAGCAATTTGCTACCAGGCCCCGAGATGAAGAAACAAGGGAGTGACCACAACAGGGTCACGCTTGATCGCTATCGGCACTTAGGAACTGTTTACACACCCTTTTTATGGAATATTTATTTTAAAAAACAAACATATAATACTCTCTGCTATGTAGTGTCCGTCTTATATGAGCCATCTCGTTGGGAATCCCCTGAACATAACTCTTATGGGACAGTTATCCCGAGTACACACTACAGTTATACATCTCTGTCCCTGGATAAGATTCATACGCAGCTCCGTGTTTAACCTGGCAACCGCAAACAAATGGTCAGGCCTGTGTGTGTGTGTGTGTGTGTGTGTGTGAGAACACCCAGAGGTGTGTTTGTTTTCAACTGGATGTGAAAAAAGCCTTAAATCTTGTCTGTAAGATTTCACTCCTGGGTGAAGACTGGAGAGAGAGAGAGAGAGAGAGAGAGAGAGAGAGAGAGAGAGAGATGAGCTAAATATTTCCTTCACATGTCTTCTTCCTTTTACACAATCTCTTACTCAATGAACTTTAAGAAAAGGAAAGACCTCCAGCCCCTTTCCTTAAAGATAAGGGACCCATGCTTTGAGTTGTTGAGGTGAAATATACATTAACATTAAAAAGTTTGAGCTCACTTAGAAATGTCCTTATTTTTCAGAGTAAAGCTCTGTTTTATTCAGTGACGATGACATTAGATGAATCATAAATACTCTCTACATAGTTAACTTGTAGATGACTATTATCTGGTGTTTAATGAAGTCTCTTCAGAGGTGTGTAGAGGCCCATCTCCATGGTCTAGTGGTACATTGTGTTATCGCCTTAGAAGACCAAAGGAGGGGTAGAAAACCCTTGAGAACCCTTTTTAAGTAAGCGCAGCTGAAAACAGTTATGCTGAGAGAAGCTATAAAACTGGCCTTCCTTTGAGCCACAAGAAGAACAACATTAATATTTTAAATATAAATCATTATTTATAAGCGTGTCAATGTCTTGACTGCATTTTATATTCACTTTGCGATTAATTTGATAAATAAAAGTGTGATTTTTCACGGAAAACACAAAATTGTCTGTGTAACCCCAAACTTTTAAACAGTTGTGTCTTTTGCCTGTTTTTGCCGCGTCACCGATACGTGATGATGTCACTCTGGAGACGTCTGAACGGGAACGAGTTGGTGTCCGTGGAGGGTTGAAGCAACTTCCGCCCAGGTCATCACGGTTCGTGTCCCGCGTAGAACCAAAATCTGACGGCTCAAATACCGTTAAAAAAAAATGTATTCCCTTTTAAGGCAAACCATGATGTTTTAAATAAAAAACGACCCTTCTAGTTGTGTTGCGTTTACAAAAAGGTACAACGTGTTCCTTGGATTGTAATTGCGAGCGCAGTGCGGTTGCACGGGAACATTATTTCCGACTACTTAAAAGCTCTCGCTCTGCTCATGGTAACTTCCGCCAACATCTGGGAAAAGTTCAATTTGATTGTCCACAACGCTGCAGACGGATTATTTCTCTCTGCATTTGAACCCCACGCTCTAATCACAAACTTGCGACGTTCTCTTCCTGTATTGCGCAATTAAAACAATTTTCCTTTTCAGCCTGATATTCAGCATGAACACATGTACACAACATTAAAGATGAATCTGTGGTCTCTGTAGTTTATTGCAGTCACCTTTAACCATCTGAACCCCGGGTTTGAAACTTTGGCGAATCACAGAGATGAATGGGACTGAACAACATAATATTTTTTTTTAATAAGGGCAAAGACATTCGCTCTGACTTTGCTTCATGTATTTTATTTTTTTTTACAAAATCTGGAATAATTAAACATTTGATGGAAATCAAATTGTATCCAAATGACAGTATATAACTAAACCTATAATATAAATTAAATCAAGTGGTGTGGGTGTGCCCTTCTATTTTTCTTTATTTTATATAAATTATTTATTTGATTATAATAATTTAGGATAGGAATATATAAGTATGTATACACATATAGATATATATGTATATACATATATATGGGAATATATACATGTATATATATACACTTATATGTGCATATATATATACATATATATATATATACACATATACATACTTATATATGTTATTTCTTATTTTCTTTAATACTTTTCTTTATTTTATATTTATTTTCAGATTTATTTGATTATAATAATTTAGGATAGGAATATGTAAGCGTTTTTTGCTTCAGTATTTCTGTTTTGTATATTATATAGAATAATATTGAATTGCATTGCCATGATCGACTGAATAAAATACACAACGACACATTTATGATTTGTTGATATTGACTGTCACCCAACACTGAGCGTATCTTTACTTATCCTTTAATAATGAACTTCTGTACTGCAGCTTACTGTTACTCACCAACAAATACACTTTATTAGACTTTAATTATACTGCTATCGTTGACCATGAGCCCCCCTGATCCACCGGTCTTTACTTTACTGAGCCTTCGTGTTGAGAAGGAAACCACTGTGTCCTAGCGTCGATGAGGACGGAGGACTGAGGAAGCGTAGTGTCAGACCGAGGACGTGTTCTCGCTCCACCAGTTAAAAACAATCCTCACTCCAAATCTCGCAGCTCCTGGAATTCTCCGAATGCCAGTTCGGAGACCGAACCCCGTGCTTCTTTGTGCTGGCGGCCGTCCGCCGTGTGTTTTCCTTCTCTTCTCGTGTGTTATTTGTGACCCCCTTCAGTTCCTTTCTTTGAGTGCAGCGTGCTTCACGCCTTATTCATAGCGTCAGCTCGTAGGAGCGCTATCCACACGTGTGTGAGGATGAATGAGAAGGTGACAAACTGGGCGCTGGGGAACCAGCGAGGGCGAAGCAGAGATAGATGGGGGCGGCGTCATCTTCGCACATTCCCCGGGCTCGTTGCCACGGCGTCTGTACGCGCCGTACGGCTCGCCGTCGGGTCAGAGGCGGAGCTAGCCAGCAGCTCGGAGGCTAATCGCATTACGGGTCACGGGACGGCAGCACGCGCTCGCCGCTCCGCCCCGCGGCGCATCGGACTGCCGGACTTTGCTTTTAAATGCCGGACCTCAAATTAGTCGAATAATGTCGACGTGTTTTATCGAAAGAGACTCACAATGAGAGAATTCAACACAAGAACAAACTCAGAACAACAAGAATACAGAAATAAACATTTCTACAAGGAAACTACAAAAACACCACAAGTAATACCACCAATAATACTATAAGTAATAATACAGGTAATACCACAAGTAATACTACAAGTAATACCACCAGTAATACCACAAGTAATAGCACAAGTAATACGATAAGTAATAACACAAGTAATAACACAAGTGATACTACAAGTAATAGCACAAACAATACTACAATTAAAAGCACAAGTAATACCTCAAGTAATACCACAAGTAATACCACGAGTAATAGCACAAGTAATACCACGAGTAATAGCACAAGTAATACCACGAGTAATAGCACAAGTAATACCACGAGTAATAGCACAAGTAATACCACAAATTACTACACAAGTAGTACCACAAATAATACCACAAGTAATACCACAAGTAATACCACGGAATTTACTGCAAACACAACGTTTACACACGTAGAGACAGAGAGACGAGCTGCTGGTTAGAGACGATCAACAACAGACTTTTAGTTTAATAAAAGAACAAAGACGTCTTTAAGAAAAGGACCGTGCATTACTTCTATAGAGAACATTACAGGGGGGCGGGTGGAGATTTCAGGGGGGCGGGACCATTTTTTTTTTATGTCATGCGATCTACCAATACTACGCCGCGATCGTCTGGTAGACCGCGGTCGACGTATTGAGCACCCCCTGTTTACATGAACGACCAACACGTTAGCTAACGTTAGCTAACGTTAGCTTAACCCCGAAAACAGAACGATGTTGAATCTATCGGCGCAGTAACTGCAGAGTCTGGTGATAATTGTCTGTGGTTTTGTCTTTCGCGTTACACACACACACCCACACACACACACACTCCTCTTTAAATCCGTTGTTGACTAAAACACTGACAGGTGCAGCTTTAGCGTTGACCTCGCACACAAAAAGCCACCGTCGCCGCGGTCTAAGTGAGCTCAGCGCGGCTCAGCGGTAACGACCGTGTCTCTGGCTCGCTGATCCCGGAGCTTGGCGAGAAGAAGGAAACACCGGCTGGCTCTCCCCGTCCCGGTGCGTGAGCGCGGGGGCTTTGCACAAGGGAACGAGGGCTTACGGCCGTGTGTTTAGCAACTGCGCGGTGGCGACATGTGCATGGATACGGCTGGAGCAAACAAACAGCAACGCCCCGGCCTGTATCGTGACGGAGAGATCGAGAGGGTCGCTGGAAGGAACGTCCGCCGCGAGCCAAGAGCGTGCGGCGCGTGGAAGGAAGGAATAAGTGACGCATTAGTTGCCTGGGATTTAATTGGCCCCACAAAACTCCTGTTTTCAACGTTTTATTTGTCCCGAGGAGCCGTCGCTTAAGCGGGCGACCCTCTTTCGCTAATCTGCCCCGACAGCTGTGGGCGCGAAACGCCTCGAAGGAAGCCCCGCCCCCTCCTTGTGACATGCGAAGGAGCTCTCGAGACTCCTTTCATCGCACGTCTTTTTTGTTGTTGTAAATTGTGTTTATTCTCAAAAGCAGTTATACATTGAACATGTGCTTTTTCATTTTTTCCCCCATCCCAACACAGAACAAATCGAACAAATCGCTTCAATTTTCAAAAAACACATTACAGTATTAATAATTCAAGTATTACACAAAAGTAAAAATAGTGTAGAAGGTAATACAGTCAAACAGAAACCAGAAATGAGTAAATTATTGCTATTATTAGTTCTTACAACAGCGTCAAGACAACTTAAATAGCTTCTTTTTTTTTCACTTCATGTAAGTAATTTTTTTTAGAAAGAGAAAAGAAACATTAAAGGTCACAGAAATGGTCATCGCAAGTCTTTTTATTACGATTTCAAATCGCAACACTTGTCCGCCGCACCTGAGCCTAATCGTGACCGTCCGGGACGAAGAGTCCACGTTAAATCTGCTCTGGACTCGCTCCACCGGGCGCCGGCCGGGCGATGTGCTGAGCCTGAGTCAGACTCACCCAGACGGACCTCGTTCTGGAAGCCCCTCCCCTTCTCTCGGTTGCCTCTGTTTATCCGTATGTCACTTTCTCTCATAGCTACTTGTTTTCTCTTCTTGTCTCTTTCTTTTCCCTCTCACACACACTATATTTTTCATGTTTGGAAACACAGCGATGTCCACCGGCGTTCGCAGGAACAAGGGTCGTACGGTCATGGGAAACCTGGGAAATGCTTATTTACAAGCCTGGAAAAGTAATTGCAAAAAAAAAAGGAAATCCCGAAAGTTGTGGAAAAGTGGAGGAAATCTGTTACATTCATATGTTTATTTACACGGTATACTATATGTCATGCTAATTTAATAGCGTTTTCTTTTTGTTCTTGTGCCTGTACTAGGTAGCTGCACTTAAACAAATCAATACATATCATAATGAATTATAAAAATAAATAAAAAAGTTGGAATTGTTAATAGTTGTTAAAAAAATAAATAAAAAAAATAAATAAATAACCACAACAAAGTAAGAATGCAATTGAATGTAATCGTCTGATTTATGTTTTATGTTTGTTTTTGTAATCTATAGACTACTGTCTAATAGTCTTATTATTGCCATTTGTATGACATTTGCTCATATACTATAAGTCTAATAAGTTTATTTAATATATTTGATATTTGGTATTTTTGGTTCAAAAAGTTTAAATGCCCCTGGATTTCAGTCAGTGGGAAAAAAAGATGTAAATTTACACCCTGGTATATAAACTGTATGCTTTGGAATTCTCATTGTTAGTTTACTTTAAATACAACATTTTCTCACTTTTTTACGTCTACACCCGAGATTTCACCAAACATTTGGTTTAAAGTCCTGTAAATGCATTGGTCTAAATGTGTATGAACCCTGCAGGAAGGATTCACGCTCGTGTCACCTTCCATTATTAACTACGTTTTATTAAACTTTTTTGAATGGGCCGTTAGATAAAACGCAAACGATGTAGTGGTCGAACTCGCTTGAAAACGTCTTTCCCCCGGCTAGTGCTGAGAGTCCTCGGCCAGCAGACGGCAGTCACAGGATCATAAAGGTAATAACAACAGACACGAAGAAAAAAAACCTATTAGCCTCAATTACAGAAGGATAACCTCCCCGTGCTCGACGATCCCGAACAAACAAGAGACGTAGCTGTTGGCACGAATCACTGCGTTGCAGAGAATGTGGCAACCCGGAGCTCGCAGGAACTCCAGGTTGCCACACCAGGAAAACCAGGGGAATTCCCGCTCCCTGCCGTTCAGCTCAGTCTCTACATTAAAGGTGTGCGTCCCACATAAACAAAGCATGTTGTTTTGTTGCAGTAAACCACATGTCTGCTACGCGGCCGCCCCTCCCTTCCTTCCTGGCCCTCGTCGTTATTAGCGGGTATCAAACGACGCTCGCTCGGGGCCGACATCTGTCGAACGCGGCTTCGGCTAAAGGTGTTACTTTCAGAAGTAGCTTCCGTGTTATGACTTACGAGCGACATCAAAGACAATCGGCCGTTCTTTTCCACGGCGAGGCGTAATAATTCACGTGTCGCGAATGTCTACCGAACATTCCTCAGTAATGTCCCTTTTGTCTGTGGCCGCCGAGGCCGTGGAAACAAATTAAAATGCGGACTGTCGTCACGATTCCCGGGGCAATAAAATCACAGCTCATAAATTTATACTTCCTGTGCCGCTTCGCATTTTAACGTTGTTGGAGTTCATTTCGGTTACCGATTCGATTGAGTCTCTAGGCTCTCATCCGAACAAAAATATTCCATTATGACGTCTCTTGAGTATCAAACATGTTACATAGAGTTTGATAGTCATTTAAAGCTCTTAAGCACTGCCTGCTTCCTCTTGCATACCGTTACGCGTTGCCGTTTCTTTGGTGGGATGTCGCGGTGTGAAAATATTGGCAAATTTTGCCAGATCCGGCTCAGGTGTCGCTAGCAGTTGCGCATATCCAACTCTCAACAGATGAGAAACAAAACAATCCAGATGGCTCATTAGCTACATCCGTCATCAATTTTGAATGCAGCGATGTTTTTCTTCTTCTTCTTCAGAGCTACTGATGAAGTCATCGCTCACTGTGCATATTGGGATTGAAGCGGATAGATTTCTGCAGTGTGCAAGAGTGAAGCGTTTGGCTTTGACTGGAGTCAGCAGAGAGACGGGCCCGGTCGATTTAATGCTGGCAAAAAAAGGGACGAATGCAAATTTAAAGGAACATTTTGTTGCATTGGTTCCAGGTAATGTGATGAATGGATCTTTTTCCTTTAATGGTCACGACAGAGTACTTAAAGGGCCGGTAATCAAGGCGCGATCAGCAGCCGCCTGACTGTATTGTATTTAGTTTTAAAGTTCACATTCGTATCTCCGTTGCATCAGCACGTTAACACAGAGTTGACCTCTCGGAGGTCACGTGGTTACTCGTCGCCGCGTGAGTTGAAGGGCCGAGCCGGGGGCCGAGCCGGGGGCCGAGCCGGGGGCCGAGCCGGGGGCCGAGCCGGGGGCCGAGCCGGGGGTCGGCGAGTCCGTATCTCCACTCCGCTGTTTGCACAGTCTTGACTTTGGAGTTTTCCGTGAAGCCGTTGGATTCATTCATGGTACATTACTTTCTCTCCCCCGTCGCAGCTGTAGAGGGAGTGTGTGAGTATGTACTGTATATGTATGTGTGTGTGTGTGTGTGTGAGAGAGAAAGAAAGAAAGAGAGGGAAAGAGAGCAAAAAGGAGGGGGGAGGCAACTCATATTTAACCTGTAACTTGAGAAGCTGATAACAAGGAGCAAATGAAGGAAAAATGAGCATGTGAGGAAGGAGAGCGAGTGTGTGTGTGTGTGTGTGTTGCAAAGAGAGAGAGGACAGGACGACAGCGAGAAAGAAAAGAGCTGTGCTTTCTGGTGCCCCCCCCCCCCCTTCTCCAATCTCCCTGGGAAATTCGGTCCAATATTGTTTTCCCCCCTTTTCCTCGTTACTCTATACGTCTCCCCTCGATTTCCTTTTTTTTCGGGTGGGGGGGGGGGGGGGGGAGAAGGAGAAGGAGGAGGTTTCGAGAGGAAAAAATGGACTGAAGAACAAGAAGGGAGGAGAAAACCCCGGCAGAGAAAGAAAGAGAGGGAAACGGAGCGACAGTAGCCAGCGGACTTTGCCGGTCGTCTCCAGCGCCCGGTGCTGCACTGCACCGACTCCAGTGGTGGGATGTGGTGGGATCTGCCTCTGGCTGCACTTCCCTCACATAAAGACTCTTTGAGACATTTTTATGCTCATTTTCTTGAAGGAGGAGGAGGAGGAGGAGGAGGAGGAGGAGGAGGAGGAGGAGTGAGAGAGAGAGAGGGAGATACTAGCCAGACCTAGAGCCTGGAGCCTGGAACACACACACACACACACACACACACCAACCAACTCTCTCTCTCCCTCCCTCTCTCTCTCTCCGACACACACACACACACACACACACACACACACACACACACACACACACTTGTGCACTCCTCCAGCTCCGCATGCACCGCGGTAACAGTGAGTGGATTTAGCCTTCGCCTTCTGGTCGAAGTGCAGGGGGGGAAAAAAAAACCTCTTCGCTGCATAGAGGAGGGGAGGAGGGAAAAAAGAGAGGAAAGGACGATGCAGCACTAAAAAAAACAAAGAGTGAACGAGAGAGAGAGAGAGAGAGAGAGAGAACGACACGCACACTGAGACAGGATGGCCACCGCAGTGTTTCAGGTAAGGATTGTGGCTGTGTGTGTGTGGGGGGGGGGGGGGGGGGTCTTCTGCCTCGTCTGTCACAGAGCTGCCGGCTGTCCCGGGCGCCTGGCACAGACTTGAGGTTCTCTGAGATGAGTGTGTGTGTGTGTATGTGTTTGTGTTTTTAGACGTGTGCGTAACCTGCCGTCGGTGCGCCACTAGGACGGGTTTATTCGTGTAGAAACGTCTCCGTTCGTGCAGCGAGACGCTCGGCTCTTACCGATGTGTGTTTTGAAAAAAGTGACAACAGCGGCAGCTTCTGTGTGTACAAACAAGACTGTGTGTAGAGGGAGCATGTCAGAGAGAGAGAGAGAGAGAGAGAGAGAGAGAGAGAGAGAGAGAGAGAGAGAGAGAGGGAGAGAGAGAGGGGCTTGTATCTGCGTTCGTTGTACCGCTGTAGACGTCGTTCGTCTGCATGTAATGCGACACACTGCTTGTTTCCTGAAGTGCTCTTGTCTGTCTCTGTCTGTGTGTGTGTGTGTCTGTGTGTGTGTGTGTGTGTGTGTGTGTGTGTGGTCTCCTTTGGCTTACCATGTTTTGTGGTTGGTGGCCGGTCACGGCTGGGCGGAGGGGGGGGGGGGGGGTGATGGCGGCGGTGGCGTATGTATCGTCTCTTCTCGAGGGCACTTCAGCGAGCGTTGCCCCCCCCCCCCCCCCCCCTCTGTTTTTCTCTGACCCTGAGGTCAGCGCACGGTTTCGAGGGAAGAAACCTCCCAACACGCCGTCTGTGCTAGAAAGTTCATCCTCCATCGGGGGGGGGACAGATCTCTTGGGCTTTCCATGAGAAAGAGTGTGTGTGTGTGTGTGTGTGTGTGTGTGTGTCCGTCCTCTCACAGTGTCGCAGTGTGTTTTTTATAATCGGACCGTGCATCAAAAAAAAAATCAAGAAATTGAAGAAAAATATCCCGTGCTTTTATTTTGACGGTTTTAGATTAATGGATTTTTGTTGTAGTATTAGAGACATTTTCTCACTTACAATATTTCTATATATATTTATAGAGTTATTTAACAATATATTCAAGGAGTGTATAAAGTGTTTCCGGCCCTTTAAGAGGGCGGCCATGATGCTGATTTGGCCCACGGTGAACAAGAGTTTGACGGCCCTGATGTAGACGAGAGACCCGTGTGCCGAGAGACCCGGAGGCCGACCGGTCCTCGGTTCTGTGTGGGCTCCGCTCCACCGGGACGTAGAACTATGACATCATGCCTTCCTAGAAACCTCTGGGTTACGTTTGAATGTCAACATTGACCAAGTTTCACGCACAATGACACGTGACTGATGTGGTGTCGCCATGTGGTCGTTCTAGTTGTGTGTGTGTGTGTGTGTGCGTGTGTGTTGTACCCGTCCAGAACCTTTTTCCACCCACCTAGACGTTACCGTGTACTCATTACTATATTATTAAACTTCAAATGACAAAACTATTTACCTTCAAGGTATCCGTTGTTTTCTTAAATATATTAGATCTATATTTAGTCCAAACACCTTCGCACGCTGTATTTGACATCACATGTTGTCGTCACCCGTGTGATGCGAGACCCACATACACACACACACATACACACACACACACACACACACACACACACACACATACTCTTTTTCCTGCCCCGGGATGGAGGCATCACCCCCGTGATTGCTGGTTGTGTGGGAATGGCGTTCATCCACTGGCAGGGCGCCGCGCTCCGGACCGGGTTTCAGAGGAGACATTTTTCATCATTACCATCTGCCAGGAAAACAGTGTGCCCCCCCCCCACACACACACACACACACACACACACACCCCTGCCCCCCCCGTCCCCCTACTAGGCAGCTCATGATAGATGCTTAACCGCAGGCACACACACACACACACACACACACACACACACACACACACACACACACACACACACACACACACACACACAGCCGTGCATGCAGCTGGGACGGGCATATAGGCAGGGTCGGGCAGTTCTTTTGGGAAGGTGTGTGTTGAGTGACTGTGTGTGTGTGTGTGTGCGTGAGAGAGAGAGAGAGAGAGAGAGAGTGTGTGTGTGTGTGTGTGTGAGAGAGAGTTTCTGGGATTGGGAATAGTGCAGTGGTCTGTGGACCATATAAAAACCACCAGCATGGATTCTCATGCTTCTCTGCTGATGTAATCCATCCTTGGTGTGAGTGTGTGTGTGCGTGTGTGTGTGTGGTGTGTGTGTGTGTGTCCTCGCAGACGCAGCTCAACCACCAGAATCACTATGTTTTGAAAAAAAGTATTTCGTTTTTTGAAGATTTCTTCCTCATTGATACAGAATATCCAGAATATATGCGTCAACTCATGGTATAAGAATGGAAGCTGTGTTTCACATCTATATATATATATTATATATTATATATATATATGTATAAATATTAAATAATATATATTTTATATATATAATATATATATTTTATATATATATATATATATATTATATGTATAAATAAATATATATATATATAGATATATATATATATATATATATCTATATATATATATATATCTATATCTAAATATATATTTTATATATATGTGTGTGTATATATTATATATATATGTAAATGTGTGGCTTTATGCACATCCCACCTCGTGCCCTACAGATGATATCACGTTGTTGGTTCTATCCTCACACGACGCCCTGCAGAACTGTAACGCGGGCGCAGCATTTCATTCATAACCCTTTTGTCCTCTGGCACAAACAGTGAACCCTGCAGATACACTATCAGCATAAAAATAATAATCCTTGGCCGTGCCAGAGCATCATGCCCTACAGTTAAGGCTTTTAGTGTGATGAATAGAATCCACATACGGCCCAGTAAAAGCGTCACGTTTAGCAAAGGGCGTCGTATGTTCCACTTAGCGGGTCGTCTGGCGCGTATGAGGAATAGCCGCCGTCGGCCCGGAGGAAGGCGTTTTTTAAAGAGTGTGTGAAGGAACATATCCGGAGACTAATGTGCAGTAAAATGAACAACGGCGGAGCACTTCTTTTTTTAAATTTACTGCTCTAGAATTTACAGCTTAATACCTTCTTGACCACCAACGCCGACGGACTCGAGCCTCGTTCATTTGTAACTGACGTCATGTTTTTTTAAGTTTCATTCTTTTCCCTCAAATCAGGTCAGCGTTCCAGCTTTTTGACTTTGTTGGTTCCCATTCAAAAAAGAGCTCAACTCGCCACTCGCCCGAAATGATTGCCTCTCCCCATCGGTCCTCCGGTGATGTCTGCAGACCCTCGCAGTCGTAATACCCCCTTAAGTAGGGGGAACTTCTCGTAATGCCCCCCGGAGAAGAGAAACATTACAGCGGAGCGTTTAATGACGGCTAATCTCTCAAACCACTCGCTGCAATCAAGCTCCGAGCCGGGCATAATGGGCCCGTTCTCAAACGTCAGCGTTTTCATAGTCATTGAAAGAGAAGAAAGGGGCGGGGGAGGGGGAAATCGTGGTTTTCCAGTTTCGACGAGCAGATTTACATCGTCAATCGCCGTGACGACACCAAGATGGCTGTCCAATCAAAGTACCCGAAACCCCGATGGATGCGGGCCGTCTTCCGGAGGTCGCCGGCCTCGGTGGACCCTGGCGTTGGGCCGTCCGATGAGAGCTGGATCTTTATTGAGTACGACTCTCCCAAATGGGACTCAGCTGGAGTTGGAGTTGTAGTTCAGGCCTTTTATGGGAGAGATTTGAACGATTTATTCACCCTTCGAGAGGCAGAACTATGGATTACGCCTTAATCTGGGGAGGTTTCAGTCTCTCCTGTTGGGGAAGCTTTGATCCAGAAGGACCCCAGAGGCGAGGTTCCCCCACAAGCCTTTGGTCCTGGCCATGGTATCGAACATCAGTACTCTTGTAACAGCCTTCTTCTTCTTGTTCTCCTTCTTCTTCTTGCTCTTCTACTTCTACTTCTTGTTCTTGTTATTCTTGTTAATCTTTTACTTCTTGTTCTCCTTCTTCTTGTTCTCCTTATTCTTCTTGCTCTTCTACTTCTTCTTGCTCGTCTACATCTACTTCTTGTTCTTGTTATTCTTGTTCATCTTCTACTTCTTGTTCTCCTTCTTCTTCTTGCTCTTCTACTTCTACTTCTTGTTATTCTTGTTCATCTTCTACTTCTTGTTCTCCTTCTTCTTATTGCTCTTCATCTTCTACTTCTCCTTCTTGTTATTCTTGTTAATTTTTTACTTCTTGTTCTCCTTATTCTTCTTGCTCTTCTACTTCTTCTTGCTCGTCTACATCTACTTCTTGTTCTTGTTATTCTTGTTCATCTTCTACTTCTTGTTCTCCTTCTTCTTAATGCTCTTCTACTTCTACTTCTCCTTCTTGTTATTCTTGTTCATCTTCTACTTCTCCTTCTTGTTATTCTTGTTCATCTTCTACTTCTTCTCCTTCTTCTTCTCCTTCTTCGTCTTGCTTTTCTACTTCTTGTTCTTCTCCTTCTTCGTCTTGCTTTTCTACTTCTACTTCTTGTTCTTCTTCTTCTACTTCTTGTTATTATTGTTCATCTTCTACTTCTTGTTATTCTTCTTCTTCTTCTTCTTCTTCTTCTTCTTCTTCTTTGTGGCTTTGTAGAACCAACAGGAAGTACATTTTTTGGGATTGTTCAAAACAAGCCAAAGTTTGTATCAAATCTTTTAATTTTTTTGTTTGTGACTGTTGAGCTTTCGCTGATCTTCACAGAGTCGACCCTGAATGCACCGCCGTCACAGCCAATCGGGCTTCAGATCTTTAATTGATACAATTTGGCATAGAAGGTAGAGGGTGAATGTTTTCAACGGTGTTTTCCAGTCAAACTCAAATGTACGTTAGATGTTACGACTTTAGTTTGGGCAATTCACGACTTCAAGAAGTAGAGGTACGTTGACCCACATTAAGCCTGTCAAGAAATGCCGGTCAATGGTCAACCAGCACAGAAGAGACTGTGTTGAGAACTCAGAAGACCAATTATTTGATCCCTCTGTCATAGTCTGGGTTTTTCAGAACAATTTGACTACACTAGAAATCCCTAATATACCTTTCTTCTATCTCCCAAATGTACTAGATGAAGTAAAAATAGACACTCAGGATATTTGTGTTTTATGATATTCAGTTTCCAGTTTTGACGTGAGTGTGGCGTAAGAGACGAGGGTCCGTAATGTCACATCTTAAAAGTTCACACTACAGGAGTGGGTCTCTACCGTAAACTCTGGATTTAGTTGCTGACCTTAATGCTTTGAAGGGAATCTAATGGACTTTGACTCGATGCCGTTGCCTTGGACCTCTGCGGTCACATTACATCGCTGCACACGGCCTCTTTTGGGGGATTTACAGCAGATTTGGAGAAGCGGCTCCTGGCTCTGATCTCGAGGCATCGACTTGTATTAGACGTTATTGGAAAGTACGGCCACCGGGATGGAACGGAGTGGGCAGAGTTTTTTTAATTAATTATCGTTAATTTGATAGTATTTGTATTTTCTTTTAAATGTAACACCCATAATAACCATTACTAAACTCTGGTTCTCCAAAACTCATTCAGTGTCTGTTGCTTACAATAAATCCAGTCCACAGATGAGTGTGCATATAATTTTTTTATTGAAATGAACTATTTTTGTTGGAAGCCTTGTCCAAGAACAATATTTTTTAAGGTAAAATGACATCTTTCAGATTATGAAGACATATTATTTCACGGTGAGGCGCTGGAGGAAGCGTGAAATCAGTTAGCTTTGATGTAACCTCTTAAAAACATCAGTGGAAGTGAATGCATGTCATCCATGTGAACACTATGTGAAGTATGTGCCCCGCCTGTGTGCCAGCGTTGGACGGGGACGGCGAAGAGGTTGTTTTCCTTCGCTTTTCTTTTTTCTCCTTACTTATCAAGTCGTTATGTCTCTCTGAGGAATGTTTATAGAAAGCAGACCTGGTTTCTTGGTTCTGCCAGAAAGGCCTCATGTTGTTGTTTGTGTTTCATGGCTGATTAATGGGGAGGGGGTGTGGTCTCCATGGGGAAGGGGGCGTGGTCTCCAACAGGAAGACAGGAAGCATCGGTGCCAGGTTCCCAAATCCGTCCCTTGCAGCTGAGATTTGCCAAAAAACAACCGGAATGTTTTCTTGTTGTTGTCATTTGAGGTTTCTGCTGAACATGGGATACGTTTAGTGTTGATGTTTTCAAACAAAAAAAAAACATTTTAAAAAACGCTTGCAAAAGCGATCAAAGAGAGGCGGTTAACGATGTGAAGCGATTGGTTAGTTGGAGGCAACACACCTGTTTAGGATTACTTAAGATTGGGAAACAAATCAAATGTAACAATGTAACGTAACAATGTGACGGAACAATGTGACGGAACAATGTAACGTAACAATGTGACGGAATAATGTGACGTAACAATGTGACGTAACAATGTGACGTAACAATGTGACGGAACAATGTGACGTAACAATGTGACGTAACAATGTGACGGAACAATGTGACGGAACAATGTGACGGAACAATGTAACGGAACAATGCAACAGAACAATGCAACGGAACAAAACAATGCAACAGTACAATGTAACGGAACAATGTAACAGAACAATGTGACGGAACAATGTAACGGAACAATGCAACAGAACAATGTAACGGAACATTGTAACGGAACAATGTAACGGAACAATGTAACGGAACAATCTAACTGAACAATGCAATGGAACAATGTATCGTAACTATGTAACGTAACTATGTAACATAACTATGTAACGTAACTATGTAACGTAACTATGTAACGTAAATATGTAACGTAACTATGTAACGTAACTATGTAACATAACTATGTAACGTAACTATGTAACGTAACTATGTAAAGTAACTATGTAACGCAACTATGTAAAGTAACAACGGCACGTAACTGCCATTTATAAAGAACAATAACCCTTCTCGGACTTGTCTTACAAAACATGATGATCTCAAACCATGCGACCCTGTTGCGTAACAGGCGCCCGTCCTTTCTGGACTTTCTTGCTTGTTACACTCATTATGCCACTTATTATGTTACTGAAGCTGTGAGTAGCGGTTGCTCGTTGTAATACGTCCCTCGCCTCGACCAAATTGAAAAGCATCCACGTCCACGCTGTCGGTGGTTCCCAGAAACGTGGAATGCCGCCTTGTTTTCCTGGCGGCCGGTCGGCTGACAGACGAGATGTTTGCCCGTCGCGTAAACAACATGTGTGGTTAAACAACTTGAAAAATGTCTCCTGTTCTCCTACTGACAGATGAAGTAATTCACGTGCCTTTTTTACACTTCATTTTCACAACCTCTCTTTCTTTTAAACATGTGTACAAAAATGTGTGTAAAAGCACGTTTGCCGCGTTGGATATTTCTTCCTCAAATGGCTCGGCTTGTTTATGACTTGCTAATGGCCGTGTTGATATTGTCTCTCGAGACACACATTATTAATATTTAATACTGCGGTGCAGCGCTGGTTAATGCTTGCAGGACGAGAGAGACGGGGAGAGAGATTTTGGCGGGAAACCCGCTCGTGAAACCCGAGCCCGTCCGCCCGGCTGTCATTACGCGCAGCGCGAGCGTGGAGGTGTGAGTTAGTGCGCCCATTCCCTGTAAGATCCTCGCATGTTAACAACAATATGCGTCCCTCCTTGGGGCTTCCTGCCAGAGCTAGAAGTTAATAGCTCATTCTGCCGCGGTTGAGTCTGAGCACAGACTCGCCTCGGCTTGTCCGATTCCCCCCCGACAACAGACCGAGTCTGAGGCGCTCCTTCTCCTTCAGAGTCGACACAGCCTGGGAACTCTGCGGCTAACACAGCATCCCATGTGGGATTGACACGTCTTTGATTAGTTGGTGTCACAGGTCCATCAAGTAGATGATCTTCATCTTCCTCCGACCCGTAAAGGTTTCCTCCAGCTCTTTGACCCAAGAGAGAAACTCTCGATCACACGCGGGGTTAACGTTGTGATGACATCACTGGGCGGTTTGCTTTACACAATTACCTGGTGAGATTTGAGGAAAACTTTTTTTTTCGGGGTACACCGATATCCTTTGATCATTTTGTCTATTCTAGTGTGTACATTAGTGACAGTAAACGGTTGGTCCCAATTTTCTGGGGTCAATCATTGCAATACGTTACAATATTATTCTATTTAATACACAAAACAGAAAGACTGAAACGGTATAGGTAGAAGCAACACATGCTTATATATTCATATCCTAAATTAATATAATAAAATAAATCAGAAAATGTAAATAAAATATAGAAAAATAATTAAGAAAAATAATTAAAAATAATATATATATATATATATATATATATATATATATATATATAATTTGTTATTTTCTTTGTTATTTTGTTCTTTATTTCATTTTTTATTTTATTTTCATATATATATATATATATATATATATATATATATATATATATCACATACATCTTCCATATACATACGTTTCAATCACACTTAGAACCCTGACAAATTGTTTTATAAATAAGCCTTTTAAAAACCATAAATGAGTTGACCATTCTTACATCCATTTTAACGTTGTTCCATAATTGCTCTCCTTTTTTAATCCCAATGTTCAGGTTGTAAATGTATTTTAACATTCACAAAGAAAACCATCTGCCATAAATCTGGCTTATTCTCACGCATTTCAGTATTGAATCTGTCAATGGACTGAATTCTGTCGTCACCAGCACAGTGCGGTGCTATAAGACCACGGTTAGGACCGTGAACCCCTACCATGTTAAATATTAGTCTACTACCACATTGACATAATCATACTATCATATTTTGTGGCCCACGTAAATCACTTTCAATCATTTTGTGTGGTTCTAGTTTCCGACCTGACAAGTCGGCCCTGGCGGTTTGAAGGGTAGACGACACTTTATGAAATCCCTGTTTTGTTTTCACATCCATCTGCACGAGGGAGGAGTTCTCCATGCTACCCGCAACTTCAAACCTCAATGGACTTTTCTCAGTGTCCAACAGTTCTGGACTTTTTAATCAGGGAGGAGAATATTTTTTCTTTCTTTTTATGGAAAAAGTGTATCAGGCCCAAATATAAATGTCCTACAACCTTTTTCCCCCAGCTAAGTCTCTCCTGACTCATCTGAGTCTCTATACTGGTCCTCTCCTCTTCTGGGTCTGAGCAGATGTCCGATGACATCATGTGGAAACATGTTTTCATCTTAGCATGGTCACTAGGATACAGAATGAAGGTTTCCCCTCCTTCTGGTTTCTGAGCTGACCTCAGCAGAACGCCTCCAGAGACGACGTAGATATTGATCTTCTCCTCCGTCTCTGGATAAGACGGCAACAAACAAGCAGGATGACCTAATCATAACACATTAACTCAAGTTGTGTGTGTTTTGTGTGCGTCCCTAGAGAGATTTAAGGATTTATCTTCTTTGCTTTACTCAAACTGACCACTTTATAATCTCATTATAATCCAACATAACACATTTGTATGCATTATAACACATTGTAATGCATTATAACACATTAAAAATGCATTATTACACATTAGAATGTGTTATAACACATTGTAATGCATTATAACACATTAGAATGCATTACAACTGATCTTTGCAAACATTTGTTGTTCTGTTTATTGCTATAAAGTCGTTTTCTTTGTTGAGATTTAAGGATTTCTCTTCTTTGCTCGAACCAAACTGACAACTTAGAATAAACTTATAATCACATTGTAATGCATTATAACACATAATATTCCATTTAAACACATTTTAATGCATTATAACACCTTATAATGTATTATAACACATTATAATGTGTTTCAACACATTGTAGTGTGTTATAACACATTTTAATGCATTATAACACATTCTATTGCATTATAACACACATGCTATTAACTCTTATATGGTAATGACCATAAGCTGCTGTAAGCAAGATTGTAATGCATTAGAAGCGTGTTCATAATACATGGCGGTGTCATTGAAAGTGTCACAGATGAGTTTAATTGGGTTGCCTTCCATTCAAAATGAAGCAGTAGCAATGATACGACCAACTCTTTCAGCATGAGACTCCCCCCCCCCCATATCTTGATTCTCCTCCTCCTCCTCCTCCTCCTCCTCCTCCTCCTCCTCCTCCTCCACTTGGCCTGGTGCCAGACAGTAAGAGCTAAATGTGTAAATTAGCGTGCCTCTCATCTGAACGAGCCTGGGAAGTGAGCGTGCCCCCCCGCTGTAACTTCTGAACCAAAGACCCCCCCCCCATCTCCCCCCCCCCCCCTCATCGCCGCTGGGCCTGTCCAACAGAGAGACGGGGGTTAGGGACGAGCAGGCGTCGAGCAGAATGACCTGAAGTACGTGTTGTTTATTCTGTTTATTATCTCCGTGTTTATGTGATCCGTCAAAGATTTACCTCTGTTTGGCTTTTCTTTGCAATGACACCGCCACCATGAATCAGAGAGAGAGAGAGAGAGAGAGAGAGAGAGAGAGATCCCTGCCAGTAGTTTGATCTTGAGTAGAGTTCTGGTTCCCATCTCTCCGGTTGGATCCATGGATCTGGATCTGGATCAGAGATCTGGATCAGTACTTGCGGCTGCTAGTCGATCCAGAGCGTCCGAGGCGGGTCGTGACCGTTGTAATCAATCGATTTGATTGGCTCAATTGAAGTTACTGCCTGTGTGTGTGTCTGTGAAGTCCATGAACGTATCACCCATTGGTCTCGGTTCTGTCTGGGTCCCGAGGCCCGGTTCTATGAAGAGGGTGTTTAATTAGTGCCTCACACGTTCCACGGGGACTTTAAATGTTCATTGATCCTCGATCAGTGAATGAAAAGATGATCAGGATTGTTGGTTCACTAATGTGAGAGATGCTTTATTAATTAGGTAATTGTATCCCCCATCGGGGAAATGTAATGCATGCAAGAGAACAGTTCACTTAAAGTATTCATATGCACAGAGACATGCAGACAGAAAGGAACCAGACTCGAACACACACACACACACACACACACACACACACACAGGGGCGCTGCCATTCCTGAAGTGTTTCCTTGCTATGAAACATAAATCTGAGACCGGGAACATTTGTGTCCACGTCCTGCTCAATAAATCTTGAGATGCTCCGCAACTCCCGAGAGGAAAAAAAACCCTGCGAGGCCGTAACTTTCCCGGAGACGTACAGATGTCGTGTCGACAGAGAGAGATGAGAGTAAATACTCATTCAGTAAACGTGGAGATGCATCAAAATGGTAATCAATCACTGAAGACGGATTGAGAAGCAGATAAGAAAAACAAAGCGGTACGGAACGGGCTCTCGGACCAGAGCTTTCCCCTCGTTCCCCGGACCCCATAAGGGCCCTCACGCGGGCACAGAGCGGCCTCCTGTTGCTGCTTACGGCCCACTAATTGAATTTGCGAATAGTTCTGCTGGGATGTGCCCAGACGCAAGGAGCTGGATCAACATAAACACACTCAGGGCATCAGTGTATGTGTGTGTGTGTGTGTGTGTGTGTGTGTGCCTACGGTTAAGCACGGGGGGGGGGGGTGCTTTGGCCTCGCCGCTCCTCTTCCACGCCTAAAAGCGAGCGTACCTGAGCGCTACGGCGGAGGCTTCAACCGCACGTTGTCCATCTATGCGTCGGTAGTAAGAGAGGCTTTTGTCTGCAGAAAATGCCCCCCCCCCCTGTTTTAATGCCGTTAACACAAGCATGTACGGAATGCAACAACATAATTATTCTTCATTATGTGACGCTCGTTTGAATACTCCGCGATAGCATCGGCACATGGCCCCTCCCCCCCTACGCACGGCAGAGACCGCTGACAAAAGGCTTTGTGTCGGGTTCCTTCTCGAGTCCAGAAGCCTCTGGTTACGTTCAAGATGTAGGAATACACGTGTGGGTGTGGTTCTCGCTCTCCCCATCATGTCTTGTGAGGCCGTGGAAAGGACTCTTACGTGTTTGCTGGACTTAGATTATCAGCGCCGCACACTTAGCTAAAAACTTAGCTTTAACAAAAACAGTCGATGATAAGTTTTCACTTTCAGTTCAGTTCCCCGTCCAAAATATTGTAAATATAACGTACACTTCAACTGATAGAGATGTGTTTTTCTTCAGTTCCACAGCAGGTGACTCTTCATCTCGTCCAACCCCACTGAAAATAATGTGGCCTGTCTCTTTAAGGATAGTGTTGCTTTTGAGCTAAATGCTAAAATGCATACTTTTTCTTTTTTTTAAAGATGCGTTTTTTTTCTGGGATTATTGGACCTATGATTTCCACCTTTTTGACTTTTAACCCACTGCTAACTATGGATGAGTATCGTTTTTCTTCTTTTTTCCAATATCGCTGCTAAACCGGTACTTTTAAAACAATACCGGTGCCTAAACCGGTACTTAAAAAAAAGAGAATTGGCTCGTCAATGACGACATTAAAAACCTCTTTGGCCATATTCCCTGTAAAAGCCGTTCACATGGAGCACCGACAAACAACGGATATCAGACTGTGGCGCTCGTAGCTCGTAGTTCACGCTAGCTACGAGCTAGCTTAAACATGGTACACAACCCTACTGGTACACAACCCTACTGGTAACTGCCCCCCCCCCTGCCTTTAGATACTGTGGTCTGCGGGACAACCTGGCTGGGACTGGAGAGCAAAGTTCCTCACGCACCGATTAAGGAAGCAGCCGCTTAGCATGAGGCAGAATGTGAGCTATTCTGATGTGGGCAGTCGACCTACCCTCAATCTGACCTTCACATCTTTCATTACACAAGTTGGCCGTCTGTGGCTAGCCTGTCGCCGATGTTATCTCCAACTTGGTTTACTCTCATTTGCACAAATACAACAAGTATGAGTTTGATTAGACATGGCATTCAACTGAATGTCAGTTAGCGTAGCCTTTTGGATGTTTTGGAGAGAAGGCTTGTTCATGAAGTGGCTCTTTGTGGTATGTTGGGTTTTTTCCCCTCTTGTGTGCTGGCACCGTTTGGCTATAACGTCACATTTCAGGATTTTTTTTTCACAGAATTTCCATCTCAATGTATCAGATGTACGAGTTCCTCTGATGCATGAATCTTTGAATAAGAGTTTGGCCTTTCAACGTGTTTATTGTATTCATTGGCACAGCGTCATGGTTTCTTCAGAAGTCCTGGTACTGATGCAGGAGTGTTGCTAGAAGATGAATTATGAACCAACAAGTCCATTTAGATCCTGTTGGAATCAGAGACATTTAAGGATTGGACGACTCCAACTAGAGTCTAATTATTTAACAAATAAGCCAATACACTGGTCCAACAATCGGAAACTCCTGTTGGTCAAAATAAACCCCAAATCGAGTTTCGAGAGAGTCTGCCGCTGAGAACATTAAAATGACAACAAGCGGCGACGTACGGCCAACGCAGATCGCTGATGTACTCCTCGTCCAACCATACATTGTATTTTCTAAAGGGGAAAAGGGTCATGGGTGTTAATTTATAAAACCCCAGTGGCAATTAGACTTTTCCTGTAGCCATGTCTGTCTGATAGTATGGCTCATGAGCTGATATTGGTATATTAGGCCTCTGCTCCGGTTGTAGCTTAGCTTATTCTGCTGGATATTCATGTACATATATGACGTTTAAGTTGTCCTTCCCCTACAGGCAGAGTTAGGGATGTGTCAATCAATGCCTTTGCACACCCACACGGTCCTGACAAGAGGTCTGATCAGAAAACTGCTTGGTCTTGTGGAGCGTATTGGACACATGTACACTATACATTGACACAGTTTGCATCTTTGGGTTTCTCGAAACCATTATTGGATTTCTTGAAGCAAGAGGTTTACACGTTCCAACACGCAAACGGGATCGTCTAAAGAAACGTGGCCAACTTGGCTCCTGTGGTGCATCCCTGGTTTATTCTAACTGCAGGTGGACTGGCTGTTATCAGCCTTCAGGGGTAGAGTCAGGTGGAAACACTGACCAGGCCTGAAGAGTCAGGAGGGGGCGGGGGTGCACCCCAAGGAGCAGGGGGCCTCTGGGTAGTACGGCATGTCGTGGTGCACGGAGCGATAAGGATGGTGGGGTCACGGGGGAATGGACACAGGGAGGGTTAGAATAACTCGTCGTGGAGGTGATTTGAGCCAGACAGAGATACAGTGTCCTGTCAACTCCAGACCCCACTCCACCTCGCCAGACAAAATTATCAAAAGAAAAGCTGAGATGCATTCCACCGTGATGCCATCATGCCAGCAGGCTGTTGATACTGCGACCGCTCAGTCGTCGCAGCGCCAGCGTAGTGGAGCTTGTTTTCAATTTAGGCACTGCCTCCTGTATCGGCTGCTTCTGCTGCTAGAAAGGACCAAAAGATGAAATCTGACTAAGGCAATTTCCTGTAGAACTATCATTCCTGTATTTCAGACGAGTCTAAAAGAGACTTCAACCACGCCAAGGTGAGTTGCACATCAACAACTTTGTAAATCTAATCAGGCGTCCTAACGCCGCGATGGCAGTCGTCCAGTGCTCTGTTTTACTGGTGGATAGTCCGATTAGATAATGCCTTAATCTTACTCGCTCTTTGGGGCCTTGTTAATGTCAAAATACTTGGTTTGGTTTGTCGGACAATATTGGATTATTTCTAAAAAAGTCCAATATCAGTAATCTTTGAATCCCGAAATCTGCTATACGAACTGGTCTGTGATACATTCTGGATGTGTGTAACTCTTGATCTCGGTAATATTCTGTAATTCTCGACTGAAAGGAAGGCGAAACACAAGATGTGTTGAAGACGGTCGACATTGTGTTCGACGGAATATGCTTCCTTCCAACAGCAATGAAAAGAAGACCCCGGCCGATTCGGTTTGGGATAGAGCAAAGACGAAGGGTCCCTGTAGAGATCGGCGGTTGTGATAACCCCGTGGCGTAATCTGTTAAAAGACAAAACGGACACAGTTGTCTTGAAAGTAATACAACGAGGATGAAGGATACAAACAAGTCAAAAGTCTACTAGAATCCTACAGCTGCGCTGCCGGTCGTCAGCCATCTGCAGACGAGGCTGCGGTGGTTGGTCTCTGGCTAACTGGGTCAAATTAAGTTAGTGGGGATTCTCCCCCCGGATGGTGCAAGAGTCGCAAACGGGTCAGAACGCATCCACAGGAAGGAAACGTCAGCGGCCAAACATCCTGTTGGTGTTCATCCTCATCAAAGGGGTCATCTTATTCTCGAAGGCACTCCATTTGAATCTTCTGCGGAGCCCATTATCGTGATTATTGTCTTCCCGATCATCAGCCTCTTCCTCATGCTCTCGCTCAAAAGAACGACCGCAGATACGGCCGGTGACAGTAATCGGATTATCCCGAGCACGGATCACGAGTTCTGTCGGACCAATCTGCACATGCTTCAATTTGTGGTCAACAATATCGTAGAGTATGTACGATAAGAGAGATGAAGGATCACACCTTCGTCTTTTGCTGAGTTCTGTAGCTCTTGTATTGTTAAAGCTCGACCATCCCAGTTATATAGCATTGTACTTTCTACAGTACACTGAAAACATCATAAACAGACTTCCATTTTTAATTTGTTATATTATTGCGTTGTTACCATGTTACGTTGTTATTTTGTTGCGTTGTTACGTTAAGTAGTTGCATTGTAACCGTGTTACGTTTTTACATTGTTACTTTGTTAAATTGTTACATTGTTACGTTGTTACGTTGTTTCTCAGTTTATTCCGGGTAATGACCATTAGCAACATGTTTGTTATTATTTTAACACAAACCATGTGGTTTCGTTGCCTTAATTGAACCAATGATATCACAATGCTAAAACCACGGCGCATTGTGCGTTTCAAGTGGCTGATATGAACCATATTAATGCAACTGTTTTTTTTTGGCAGGGGATTTAGAAACGTCTAATTTCAACCAATGGCCCCAATATTTCTTTGGGGTTACTGGGTTTTCTCTCCCTGGGAATATCTGTCTGCTGCTGCTGCTCATCACCGTACCTTTACGTGTCAGTTAGCGGACGTTTTTGATAAGTGAATTCGGTTCAAGGGTTAGGGTCAGGGTTTCTTCAAGAAAGCCCCAAACTACAAAGGATACCATGAGGAAATGCGGCTGACATTTGAATGAAGCCCATCCCTCCAATGCGCTCAGCATCTATCCACGCCGTAGCTGTGGGCGGCTAACGGGCTACATCGGAGATATGAAGTCACAGCAATGATTCAAGTCCTTGGCTGCAAATAACAATATGACTAACCATTTCTATTTGTGTTTCTTTAGGTGTCTTCGTCTTGTGTTCCAGCAACAAACTATGAGCTGGTGAGTAACCCTGTTTTTGTGTTTTTCTTTTCGTAATTGCTTCCATGCTGTACGTGCTCAGCATGCATTATTGGCTCCTTCCTGGTAAAGATTTATTGCAAACAGGGTCGGAAATTAACAGCCCCACTAACAAGGTAGTTACCATGGCTCGTAATGAACCATTATCTGGAGGCCCCCCGAGACAACCCTGTGATCTGGGGCCGATGTACATGCACTATAAATGTACACATTTTTTTTCTTCTTCTGTTTTTCAAAAATGTTTCCAAAGAAAAGGGATTCTTTTGGAATCTGTGAGCTAAATAAGAAAAAGGTAAATAAGAACAATAATACCTGTGAACTTGAATCAGCTGAGTGACGTCTTTTGGGTACTTGAGTCCGAGTATGAAAGTGATTTTGCAAGGGCAATAAAACATTTTTTATTTTTTTATTTTTTTAACCACGCTCGCTCCGTTGCCTTATTTGGTCTCGGCATTGCGCTCTGAGATTATCAGCTCACTCTCGTTCTCGTATTATTGCTCGCGTGTTTAAATAGTTGCGGGCGCATGACAAACCAAAGCAAATATCCCCCCGCACGTCTGAACCGTCTCTGTGTTTTTCTTTCATAAAAATCCAGAACGTGTTATTACCCTCTGCAGACGCTTTTCACACTGGATGCAGTCTACATCTGTTTTCCATGTGCCGCTTTCAGGGGACTTTTATTCTGAAAGAGCACATGACGTCTGACATAGACGTTCCACTTCAGTGGCTTGACCTGCAAGTCTGGTAACGCAGCGCAGAACATTTGTTCTCACGTCAATCAACTCGCAACGAAAACTCGGGACATTGCGGCATTCACGACACTTCAGAGGCAGAGACAGAATTATAATACTTATATCTTTTTTATGACCAAATCTGCAGGCAGGGGCATATAGTGTGATGGTGCTAAATCACCAATCTGTTCCCTCCTCTTAAATGATGTGTTTTGATAGAATACAAAATAGAAGCGTGCAAGACATTCTGCCTCCTTGTCAACCCCCCCCCCCCCCCCCCCCCCCCGGAGGCGTTTCGACGACGCGTTAAAGGTGCTGATTGCTCTCATAAACGCTGATGAGATGAGGCATAAAAACAGGGGGAGAATATATGAGATATAATAACATAGATGTGGAGCGAGAGGAATGTAACTGCACTCAAAGAGCTACGAAGAAAATACACGTCTGTATTATGGGATGGTAAATATATATGGTAAATACACATTTTTTTCTTTTCTTTTTTGTGTCTTTGTTTAGTTTTTTTAGCAAGAAGAAAATGATAGTTCTTATATATTTGTAAAGGCCAATATCTCCGGTGAATGTACCGAGATGGTGCTCGATGAGGAATGGATAACTTATCTGTAGCCTCCACATCAAAATGTCTCAAATGTTACGTACTTTGTGTCTGTTCTGGGTTGCCGTAGTAACGTGAAGATATTACGAAGGAACGTATAGATCTATTATTATATAGATTAGATTCACGGGACTGCACCAGCACGCAGGAGTAGAACGAGAGGGATTATTAAATTAGCGTCTTTAAACATAATCACTAACTACAGAGCGACTTCAGAAACATCCCCATGGGGGGAAATCGATGCCAACTGGCAACCCGTTTATTGTAATTGCCGACGTGCGGCGATGAGGACAGAAGAGACTACCCCCCCCCCTCTGATGTCTGATGTGCGAGACGTGCTGTAATGCATGCTGGGAGCATTCCTCCGATGTGCCCTCATGTCAAACCGCCTCTTCCAGGAAAACGGATCGAATGTTAGCCGAAAAAAAGAAGAAAAAAAAAACGAAAATCACCCACTGACACATACCTCATGCAGCGCTGTTTAATTATATATATATATATATATATATATATATATATATATATATATATATATATATATATATATGTGTATATATATATATATATATATGTCTGTATATATTATATATATTATATATATATATATATATATATATATGCATATAGGTCTTGTGTAGTGGGGGGGACCGGGCCAGGACATTGCTGAGTGATGAGTCCCTGCAGGCCAAAGATGGTGGGGATGAGGTCCAATCAGCAGTCTTCATGAGACTAATGGAGGTAATAACCTAATGGAGGTAATTCCTTAAGAGGTTCTGAAACTCGGCAACCGCTGCACATTTTTCTTATAAAACCTTCTTCAACACTTTTTTTTGGGTCGCCCTCCTTATGACTTTGTGTTTCTGTAACTCGTAGTTTTCTCATTATTAAAACACACACGAGATTCACCCGGTTAAAGGAGCCGAGTGCGGACCAGCGGGGGCAGTTTCATGAAGTCGTCCAACAACGTTGCACGAACAGAATAACCCCACATATACACTATATTACCCACAATGCACTCCTCTGCACACTGGGCTGTCGTCACCAGGACTGAGGTCACCTCCTCACACACCACCGTACACGCAGGCGTCTTCAATGTTCTCTCTGGGGAAAAACAACACTTTTCCCTAAAGAGTGTCATCAGCGAACCCCCCCCCCCCCACACACACACACGCACACACACACACAGCATTTGGTTGTTTGGTCCAAATCTTCGGATCTTGGTTTTCTCGTGGCGGTGAGCGGTGACGCTCGTGTCTCGGGCTGCAGACGCCGTGTCATCCACCGCTTCGCTTTCAATATTTAAATATTATTCGAGTCCCGCTGGCGTCCCGCGGCGCCGCCAGGAGGCGGGTTCAGGTGAGCTGGACAGGGTTCGTACAAAAACCTGGAAAAGTCCTTAAAATAATACAAATGTGTTATATTTATATTAATATGTGCATTTACGCTGAGTTTTGAATAACGCATATGCTTTTTTAAAGAATGACGCTCTAAATATAAGTCGGCATACACTCTTTCATACTCGCACATTTTTCCCGCTGCAAGTGAACGCACCTTAACTGAAAAGACATACGTGTTTATTCTTTTAGTCAAAATATTGTCTCTCATTCATTTGAGTTATTTAAGGTTAAAGACTTTATACTTTAGAACTGCCATTGTTAGTTTAAATACTATATTTGATCACTTTTCATGTCTACACTGAGTTTATCTTTATTTAAAAAGGAAACGTATAGAGTTAAGACATTAATGTCACTATTTGATGTTCCATGTACCAGAATTGTAGCTCTACAGCTAATTAGCATCTGTAGACCATTGACAAATCATAATAAATATAAAACAATAACCAACATAAACAATAACAAACAAACAATAACACATATAAAACAATAACACACATTACAGGATAAGACAAAATACAACAGTATAAGTGGTAAGAAAAACACAAAATACACAGAATAAGAAGTTACAGTACATTAAGATAAGTAATACATAGTATTAAAAGTATGGAATAAAAACCATTACAAATAAGTAATACATACGATTAAAAGTAAGTAATACATACGATTAAAAGTAAGTAATACATACGATTAAATGTAAGTAATAAAACCCATTAAAAATAAGTAATAAAACCCATAAAAATAACTAATTAGAAAACATTACACATAAGTAATGAAAAGGTTCAAGATAAGTGATAAAAAACATTTAAAATAAATAATTTATACTATTAAAAGTAAGTAATAAGAAACATTAAAAACAAGTTAAAAAAAATTAAAAATAAGTAAAGGACATCACTTTGAGCTCAGAGCTCAAGAGCAGAAGATGAATGGATCAAAAATATATAATAGTATAAGTTTATTCCACTCCTGGGCTATTAGCCACAGACATAGACACGGTCTGTGGCTCTGAATCGTTGCGTAACATCCAGAACATCTCACACACACACACACACACACACACACACACACACACACACACACACACACACACACACACAGCCAGGCCTGAGAAATAAGGGAGCATATTGCAGTGATGAGGTACAGCCATCGAGATAAGACCCCCCCCCCCCCCCCCTGGGATATTTACATGATGCTACTGAGTTGTTACCATATTGGGACATATGCAGAGTTTAGAAAAAGCGATTAGTGCGGTAGGTGTGTGTGTGTGTGTGTGTGTGTGTGTGTGTGTGTTTGTGGACAAGGTCCACTCAGTCACACCTACACACACACCCACACACACACAAACACTTAAGGAGTAAAAATACTTGGCGGGTTCCTTTGGAGAGTCCCTCGTCTCTCACGCGTTGCAGAAGGCTTTTGGTTACATAACAGAGTGAGCGGTCGGGTCCCGTATCAGTGTGTGTGTGTGTGTGTGTGGGGGGGGGGGGGGGGTGAGAACCACAGGCTGAGGGTGCTTTAGGGTCACGGGCAGCTGTAGAGGATTTTTTTTTTCCCACATGCAAGGCCGTCCACTCATCTCTCGTCTGGTCTTAGGGGATCCCCGGCATTTTAGACACACACACACACACACACACACACACACACACACACACACACCTCATGGGGGTGGGAACGGGGAACAGGAACACACACTCCAACCCCCCCCCCCCCCCCCCCCCCCAACCTGAATCCGGGATCCCCCGGGGCCCCTCCTCCCTCGGCTCCGTGTTTACATTTGTGGGACATGGCTGTGTGAACGCTGCAGAGGGGAACAGCTGTGTGTGTGTGTGTGTGTGTGTGTGTGTGTGTGTGTGTGTGTGTGTGTGTGTGTGTGTGTGTGTGTGTGTGTGTGTGCGTGTGTGTTATTGAGGATGATCAGGTATTGCGACAGAGATTCTTTGTCTACGAGACTCAGGGAGATTGGGATTAAATAAAAAATACTCATAATTTAGTTTGACATATTTGAGGTTTTCCCATAATGCATTGCGGGGGACCATTTGATTTAGTTGTTTGTATTTTGTTCCATCCATAGCGGCAACATTTATTATACATCTGATGGTATTAATTTCCTCTAGTACCTGGTGAGAGAGGAACAGCTGTGTGTGTGTGTGTGTGTATGTGTGTGTGTGTGTGTGTGTGTGTGTGCCAAACAGCTGCACACAAAGTGAGGAATACGTTGACTTAACTTCATCTCACAGCGTCGGGGAGGCCTGTAGTGTGTGTTCATGCCCACTAGGAGGCACTGTTGCACATGTCAGTGTTGGACACTCGTGGTGTTTTTAAGTTAATCTCTTTTATGACAAGTAACCATAACTGTTGTAACCTCAGACTGATCCAGGGTCTGCCACAGCTGCCAGGGACATATAGAAGAACACATGAGACCTTTTGGTGTTTTTCAAATTCATTCTCTCAGCCTGCACTGAGACGACACTTTCAAAATGCAGATGTATTTATTGTTATTCTTTCAAGAATTAATTTCATTCCTCATCAAATAAGGCGTGTGTGTCGTCACCGGTGAGGAGTGCTGCACCGAGCCCATCGGGGCAGAGTGAGTGTAGAAGAAGTGTAAACAGCTGCCAGTGCTGCCAGTACAGATCATGCTGTGTGTGTGTGTGTGTGTGTGTGTGTGTGTATGTGTGTGTGTGTATGTGGGTCTCGCATCACACGGGTGACGACAACATTTTTTTAAGTTTCCAAAGAATTGGCCTTAAACTTCATGTGGCCGTTCAGGGTGGATGGTAGTGGTGTGTGTGTGTGTGTGTGTGTGTGTGTGTGTGTGTGTGTGTGTGTGTGTGTGTGTGTGTGTGATGAGTGGCACCCTTGGTCTGACACACGCACACACACACACACACACACACACACACACACACACCGCGGTGACTCTAACCGCTCTGGAGCTGGATGGGCTGCGTCTGGAGCTCTAAAGATGCACAGACGTATATATATATATATATATATATATATATATATATATATATATATCCCATGTCATTTCCCCCCGGAGGCCCCGACTGGGTCTGCACGTTCATGCCCGCCACTCAGGAGTGGACCCCCCCCCCCTTGAGAGCTCTACCTCCACCTCCCTAAAGGAGCGGGCTATAATTTTGGTGGACTGGTCAAAGGAGCCTCTGTGCTCATGGGAAAGGCAGCACATGCACGTCATCCATTTGTTTTTCACATTATGAAGGTATATATATATATCATTTATGTATATATCATTTATATATATATAATTATGTATATTTAATTCTGCAGTAGCTATGACAATAACTGCTTTTGTATCTTGTCTTAATTAATTGCAATAATATAAATATTTCTATACATCTATACATTTTTTCTATAGTATATAATAAATCAATATATATGAATATATATATATATATTTAAATATGTATTATTTTCATTGATTTATATACATATATTTATATTTATATATTTATACATTTATAAATGTATATATATATATATATTGATTTATCTTTAATACTAATAATAATATATAATAATAATAATAAGTATATACATTTATTTATATATTTCTTTATTTATATGTATTTATACATTTATAAGTGTATATATATATATATATATATATTTATATATATATATATATATATATATATATATATATATATATATATTTAAATATATATACAACTAAACCAATAAATAAAATAGACTTTTTGGCTCTTCCTGCAATTTCTACTCTTGCATCATGATACATCATGGGACATCATTTCTATGACAACAAACACAGATGTAAACACAACAAAGTATCAAGGTTTGCGACCATGTCCTCGAGTCACCGTGACGCAGCGAATCCTCGTCGTCCTCGCCATCCTCGTCATCCTCGTCGATGAAGAGGTCAACAAAACTCTGTGAAGCGTCTTTGAATCGATTGTCCAGAGAATCTCTGACTTTGATGGAGCGGCAGACACCTCCTCTGGGACTCTGCTGATTACACAACTTCTCATGCTTTCTGAGTGATCCCCATCGACGACACTCAAAACACACACACACACACACACACACACACACACACACACACACACACACACACACACACGCGCTGCAGCCATCTGGCTGCAATTGCAACCCAGCGGAAACACACACGTTAGAATACATCAATGTGGAAGTGTGTGTGTCTGTGTGTGTGTGTGTCTGTGTGTGTGTCTGTGTGTGTGTGTGTGTGTGTGTCCACACAATACGCTCTATTTGTGTGAGAATGCCTGCGGCGGTACATTTTGACCTCCGAGCACGAATCCACCGCCTGCATTTAGAGGCTCCGCCCCCTCCCTCCATCGCTTAAAGCAACTTCCACTTGGCTAATGTACGACAATAAAACACCGCCACACACCATCTCTCTCTCTCTCCCTCTCTCTCTCTCTCTGTGGTTTGCTCTGGGCGTTTTTAGTCTTTATATTCTGGGCCGCTCAGCCAGCCTATAATTTACTCTCTTGCTTTGACTGTTTATTCTCCACTGAGCATCCTCAGTGTCCCAGTGCGTGTGTGTGTGTGCGTGTGTGTGTGCGTGTGTGTGTGATGTGTGTGTGTGAGTGTGTGTGTGTAATACTACAATGCCTGATGTACAACGTTGACATGAACACTGATATTTCTCTTTTTAGATGACCCCTCTCTTCACCTCCATCTCATCCCCCTCTTCACCTCCATCTCATCCCTCTCTTTACCTCATCTCATCCCTCTCTTTACCTCATCTCATCCCCCTCTTTACCTCCATCTCATCCCCCTCTTTACCTCCATCTCATCCCCTTCTTTACCTCCATCTCATCCCCCTCTTCACCTCCATCTCATCCCCCTCTTTACCTCCATCTCATCCCCTTCTTTACCTCCATCTCATCCCCTTCTTTACCTCCATCTCATCCCCCTCTTCACCTCCATCTCATCCCCTCTTTACCTCCATCTCATCCCCCTCTTTACCTCCATCTCATCCCCCTCTTCACCTCCATCTCATCCCCTCTTCACCTCCATCTCATCCCCGTCTTCACCTCCATCTCATCCCCTCTTCACCTCCATCTCATCCCCGTCTTCACCTCCATCTCATCCCCCTCTTCACCTCCATCTCATCCCCCTCTTCACCTCCATCTCATCCCCTCTTTACCTCCATCTCATCCCCCTCTTTACCTCCATCTCATCCCCCTCTTCACCTCCATCTCATCCCCGTCTTCACCTCCATCTCATCCCCCTCTTTACCTCCATCTCCTGACTCAACCTCCACCCACTGATCTCTTTGTCTCTTTGTCTCTTCTGTCTCTGTTTCTCTCTCTCTCTGTCATTCAGTCCCTGTTGGTCTCTCTCTCTCTCTCTCCCCCCCACCTCTCTCTCTCTCTCCCGTCTCTTTCTCCCTCTTCCCCATCTCTTTTTCTCTCTCTGTCCCCCCATCTCTCTCTCTCTCTCTCTCATTCAGTCCA
>CM070107.1:4626289-4663789 GCA_036178185.1 Liparis tanakae
TTTTTTACAGCTGGCTTGTCATTTTTTAAATATTTGTAACTGTATGAAATGGAAAAGAACTGCTCCAGAACACATTTTGAATCACATGATGAATCGCGTGCTGAACTCCACACATGGATGCTAGTCCCGTTAGCTCCCATGTGTCTCTGACGGGCAGCCAGGTGAGATCTGATCTAATGGCTGCTGATGGATCACAGACCCCCCTCCTGTGTACATGTGACCCCAACACCACAGGGGAGTGAAGGAGTCCACATGGCCTTTGAACCACCGCCCCCTCCTTCCTCCTTGAGAGGGGGGGGGGCAGACTAGGCATCTTGGAGCCAGACGCAGTCGATCAACTTGAGCCTCACTTCCTCCGCTTTGTTTGGTGAGGGTGACCCATGTGACACATTTAGGATGAAGAGGATCAACGAGTCATCACCGACATTGAAGGAAGACTGAGTAGGATTGGTCGGTCGCAGTTTGTGAACACACCTACAAACAAACAAACAAACAAACAAACAAACAAACACACACACAAACACACACATAAACAAACAAACTTGCTCTGTAGTTGAACAAATAGCATATTTTGATGTCTTTTCACACAGCAATTCACTTTAGATTTAATTAATAGAATGCAATATATATTTTTATATATATTTATATATGTATATATATATATATATATACATAAGTATATATATTTATTTATATATGTATTCATATATATCTTTCAATAAATAAAACTAAATGAATTGGTTTTTTTCTATATATATATATATATATATATATATATATATATATATATATATATATATATATATATATATATATGATAAGTATGGAAGTTCTCGGCCTAGGCTGATGTTGAAAAACCTCTGTTTTTCTTTGTGTTTTCAGGGCTCAACGAAGTCTTCAAAGAGCATGGAGTCCCGCCGCAGACCCTCGAGGTAAGAGCCCCCCCACCCCCCTTCAAGTTTCCCCGTAAAGGCTCCAGTCGGCTTATTGGACTGTATATGCTGAATTATTTTAGGACCTAATCTCCACCATTTCCTCCAAAAACAAAAAGGACGAAAAGACAAGGAAGGGAGGATTAACCAATCCCACAGCCTTATAACTTCAGCTGCATGTCATATGACCGTTGCTCGTAGCAACATGTCCCGCCATTGAACCGGACCCCCGCGCCGTTTAGTTGGACACTAAAGGTATTTGGTGTCGACCCCGCTCACCTCGGCTCCCGAGGGAGTCACAGATGTAGCGGGCGGTGTAGAAGTGGACACGCGTTGGAGCGACGGCTCCATTCCCTCACTGACGAAGAGGAGCAGAACGAGTCATTCCACATCCGCATGGAGGAAGAACATCAAAGGGCACAGCAGCTCCGTCACGTCGGGTATCCGTTATCACATCGGCTTCATGTTGAAGACTGATTAGGACGCATACGAGCTTTTAGAAAAGGAAACAAAGTGTTATGTCCTTTGTTACGTCTGGAGCAGCCGGCAGTGTGAGTGGTTCCTTCATGACGGGACACTTTCATCTTCATAATCTTATCGGAGAAGTAAACATGCAAAGTGAGTCAGAGGTTAAGGCTTCAGCTCCTGGGAATAACTCAATGTTCATAAAAAGAACAATAATGAACTATTGATTCAGGAGGTATCAAACGCCAGTGTTTCCCCTACCATTGTAACAGGGTGGCGGCCCGCCCCCCTGAAAACTCCACCCGCTAAACACGAACAACACCAAACAAGCTTATTATGTTTAATATAATCCGTGTTTTTGTTGTATGGCAAGTAAATACAAAAATGGCTCTAAGTATGTATGTAAATAAATGCCATACGCTCTTTAAGCGGGAACAATACTCGGGGTTCGTGGCGTCATGGAAAACCTGGAAAAGTCATTGAATTAAAACAATTGTTATTTTGAGGCCTTGAAAAAAAGAAAATCCCAAAAGTTTTGGAAAAGTCATTTAAATATGTTATATTCACACGTTAAATACTCTGTGTGTGTGTATATATATATATATATATATATATATATATATATATATATATATATGTGTGTATGTGTGTGTGTGTGCAGGAGACGGGGGGAATACTAGGTAAGATGCAAGGGGGGAAGAGAGAGAGGGAGGGAAGGAGAGAGAGAGCACGAGTGAAGGTATCGGTTCCATGAATGGGTTCCAGTGAGCAGCTCTTCAGTGGGTCCAGATGTGCAGAACAGAACCGGCTTCGGTGAAGAGAAGTCACCATGGAGACACGGAGACACGGAGACACGGAGACTCCTCTGGCCAGACACATGAGCAATTTCCTCAAGGGGGGGGGGGGGGGGGGGGGGAGGGGCTTCTCACAGCTGACAAATGTGGGAAATATGCTGCAGTCTGGGGGCCACGGGGGTCCAGATGCCTCTTCCTCCCTCTCTCTCGCTCTCTCTCTCTCTCCCTCTCTCTCCCTCTCTCTCTCCGTCCTGCCGGCCACGTCCTCCGGAGGACGAGAGCGTTGAGAATCTCTCGGTCAGAAGTTTAAGAGAAAGCCGTCGAAATCCGATCCGCCTAGAAAATCAAGGAGACGAAGAGACGAGCGCTGAACCCTCCATGAGATCGGATTGGCTCATGCTGCCCCCCCCCCTCCCACACACACACACACACACACACATTAAATACGTCTATAACGAAAATGAGCATCATCTAAAAAAATCTGCACATAAAAAAAAGAAAAGAGTGATAAAATAAACAAACACGTGTTTAGTCCACAGGGCTGTGTGACCATATTTGGGCATCTGTCTGTGTTGTGTTCAATGTTGCTCATTCTTCCGTGTGTTACGCGGTCTGCTCTGATGAACACGAGCTGCTGCTGATGAAGCACATGCGCCGTGTCTCTTCAGGGGCAAAGGTCAAAACTGACCCTCAGAGGGGGGGGGGGGGGGCACGGCGCGTCATTATGATCATTTAATAGCGTTCTGTTTTTGTTCTTTCTTTTTTTTATGAGAATAACTAAATATAACCTTAATTGTAAAAAAAGAAATTAAATTAGTGATAATTGTTTCTAGTTGTTTACAACATGTAATAACAATAAACAACAAACAAATAGGAATACAATTTAATGTGATTGTCTGATTTATAGAATATTGTATGACTCGTAAACTTTAAGCCTAAATAAGAATATTTATTACTTTTGAACAACATTTTTTATTTAAGTTTCAAAAGGTGCCCCAATTTCTTTTTTAAGAGCTCCTGGGTTGTAGTCAGTGCAGACTGGTGAGGAAGAGGAGAGGGAGAGAGGAAGAAGAAGAGGAGAGAAGAGGAAGAGAGGAAGAAGAGGAGGAGGAATTTTGTATCCCCCCAAAAATGTTGCACCATGGGGATATTAACTCAATATGGGGCGCTAACTCGATGCTACGCTAACTCGATGCTATGCTAACTCGATGCTACGCCCCCCCCCCCCCCCCCCCCCAGGAGCGCCAGCCTGCTGCAGGCCCTGGAGGAGGGCTACGAGCTGGACCTGGTCTACATCACGGAGAGGATCATCTCCGTGTCGTTCCCCGGCGGCGTGGAGGAGCCGGGCTACGCCGCCAACCTCAGGGAGGTGGCGTCCATGCTGCGCTCCAAGCACGGCCACAGCTACCTGGTAGGTCCCCGTTAACACGTAGTACCTGAAGGCAGCACGGCCACAGCTACCTGGTAGGTCACCGTTAACACGTAGTACCTGAAGGCAGCACGGCCACAGCTACCTGGTAGGTCACCGTTAACACGTAGTACCTGAAGGCAGCACGGCCACAGCTACCTGGTAGGTCCCCGTTAACACGTAGTACCTGAAGGCAGCACGGCCACAGCTACCTGGTAGGTCACCGTTAACACGTAGTACCTGAAGGCAGCACGGCCACAGCTACCTGATAGGTCACCGTTAACACGTAGTACCTGAAGGCAGCACGGCCACAGCTACCTGATAGGTCACCGTTAACACGTAGTACCTGAAGGCAGCACGGTCACCTACCTCCATAGTGCATCATACATAGGAACAGGAAGTGGTCATCAGCTGCTCATCACTCCTCTAGTCTCCTGTGGGTGTGAGGAGGAATGTTTACTCTCCTTCTCTCCTTCTCTCCTTCTCTCCTTCTCTCCTCAGCTCTTCAACCTCAGTGAGAAACGTTACGACATCAGCCAACTCAATCCTAAGGTAAGACTCCTCCTCTCTTCTTCCTCTCTTCTCCTCTTCCTTTCCTCTTCCTTTCTTCTTCTTCCTCACCTCTTCTTCTTCTTCTTCTTCTTCTTCTTCTTCTTCTTCTTCTTCTTCTTCTTCTTCTTCTTCTTCTCCTCTCCCTTTCTTCTCCTCTCCCTTTCCTCTCCTCTTCCTCTCCTCTCCTCTTCCTCTTCCTCTTCCTCTCATCTCCTCACCTCTCCTCTCCTCTCCTCACCTCTCCTCTCCTCTCCTCTCCTCTCCTCTCCTCTCATCTCCTCTTCCTCTCCTCTCCTCTTCCTGGCCGGACCACCTCTCCTCTTCCTCTCCTCTCCTCTCCTCTCATCTCCTCTTCCTCTCCTTTCCTCTTCCTCTCCTCTTCCTCTCCTCTCCTCTCCTCTTCCTCTCATCTCCTCGCCTCTCCTCTTCATCTCCTGTACTGACCACCATTCCTCCCCCCCCACCCCCCAGGTTTTGGGAGAGTGACCACCTCTCCTCTTCCTCTTCCTCTCCTCTCCTCTCCTCTCCTCTCCTCTCCTCTCCTCTCATCTCCTCTTCCTCTCCTCTCCTCTTCCTGGCCGGACCACCCTCCTCCTCCTCCTCTCCTCCCTCTCCTCCTCTCCTTCCTCTCCCTCTCCTCTCCCTCTCCTCTCTCCTCTCCTCTCTCCCTCTCCCTCTCCTCTCCCTCTCCTCCTCTCCTCTCCTCTCCTCTTCCTCCCTCCTCTCCTCTCCTCTCCCTCCTCCCCTCCTCCTCCTCCTCCTCTCTCCCTCCCTCTCCCTCCCTCCTCTCCTCTCCTCCCTCCGCCTCTCCTCCTCTCCTCTCCTCCTCCCTCTCCCTCTCCTCTCCTCTCCTCTCCCTCTCCCTCCTCTCCCTCTCTCCTCCTCCTCTTCCTCTCCTCTCCTCTCCCTCTCCCTCCTCTCCTCTCCTCTCCCTCTCCTCTCCTCTTCCTTCCTCCTCTCCTCTCCTCTCTCCTTCTCCCTTCTCCCCCCCCTCCCAGGTGTTCTCCTCCTCCCACCTCTCCACTCCCTCCTCCTCTCTCTCCTCTCCCTCTCCTCTCCTCTCCTCTCCTCTCCTCTCCTCTCCCTTTCTCCTCCCTCCTCTCATCTCCTCTTCCTCTCCTCTCCTCTCCTCTTCCTCTCCTCTTCCTCTCCTCTCCCTCTCCTCTTCCTCTCCTCTCCTCTTCCTCTCCTCTCCTCTTCCTCTCCTCTCCTCTCCTCCTCTTCCTCTCCTCTCATCTCCTCTTCCTCTCCTCTCCTCTCATCTCCTCTTCCTCTCCTCTCCTCTCCTCTCCTCTCCTCTCCTCTCCTCTCCTCTCCTCTCCTCCTCTCCTTTCCTCTCCTCTCCTCTCCTCTCCTCTCCTCTTCCTCTCCTCTCCTCTCCTGTACTGACCACCATTCCTCCTCCCCCCCCCCCCCAGGTGTTGGACTTCGGCTGGCCGGACCACCACGCTCCGGCCCTGGATAAGATCTGCAGCATCTGTAAGGCGATGGACACGTGGCTGAGCGCCGACAGCCACAACGTGGTGGTCATCCACAACAAGGTGAAGCCCCGAGCTCCTCAGGCTCCTCCCACTTCCTGTAGCGAAAAGCCTCGCGACCCCGACGTCCCTTACGTAATCCCTCATCATCTCCGCGTCTTCCATCCGACATCGGGTCCGTGGTTCCCGGAGCGTTCCCACGGGGAACGGTTGCGTAAAGCTCGGTGACGAGCGCGTGGGCGGGGGGAGGTTGCGGCGGTCGCCAAGGAAACGGGGCGGCGGCGGGCCTTACGCTCTGCACACGCTCCCCCGGTGACTCGCGGACGGGTCACTCGAGTGCAATCTGAGACTGTTTGGTTGCCATGGCGATGGGGTTTTGACTGTGTCTCAGTGAACTCCCCGTCTAGATGTAACGGGGATAGACGCGTTTATATGTTTCATCTTTTATTTTAATTGATTTTTAAATTCTAAGTAAATCTCCAGCGAAGGTTTATTTGATTTTTAGGTTTACTTGTTTAAGTTTAGGTGAAATTACCCTGGTTAAATGTTTGTGACGCAACTTAATAGTGATCTTAAAAGTACATTTATTAGTTAATGTGATATTAAATTTAATAGTAAAGTTAATAGTAGATGTATATATTTGTTTATCCTAGTCTCGTATACTGCAGGTCTTTAAAGGTGCACTCCACCAATGGCTGAGGGGGGGGGGGGGGTCTCCTGTGGTGCTGGATTAATAACCCCTGTGATGTCATCGAATTTGGAAACTTTCCCCATAGAGCAAAAAAAAAGAAAAACAGTTACGTTTTAAACTCGTTGGATGGAATTTTGTAAGCGACACGACCAAGTTGCATTGTGGGAAATGAGGCATCCTGCAATCTTGGGATTTCGACCTCAAGAAGTGACTGAAACTCCAAAACTTTAGTAAAGAGCGACATCGATCTTCTATCTGTTCCGGGAGGTTCTGAGTCTGAAGTCAAGGCCAGCTTTTGGTTTAATATAAAATATATAGAACTATCCCCACCTTTTGGTTAAATATAAAATATATAAAACTATCCCCAAGGTAAATCAATAGTTCCCGTGACACCTGTACTTGACTCTTTTATTGATCGATGTCTTTTCAGGGCAACCGGGGCCGGACCGGAGTGGTGGTGGCGGCCTACATGCACTACAGCAACATATCAGCCAGGTAGTCCACAGCATGATGGGGGGGACAGGAAAAAGGATATAGGAGACGACAGGAAAAATGAGACGGAAGAAGAAGAGATTGGAAAAAGATGGCAGGAAAAAGGAAAAGAGGAGACAGGAGAGAGAAGTAGAGGAGACAGGAAAAAGGTGACAGTAAAAAGGAAAAGAGGAGACAACAAGAAAAAGGAGACAGAAGAAGAGGAGACGGGAAAGAGGAAAAGAGGAGACAAGAAAAAATGAGGTAGGAAATAGGAGAAGTGGAGACAGGAAAAAGGAGACAAGAAAAGGGAGACAATAAAAAGGAGACAGGAGAAGAGGAGACAGGAAAAAGGTGACAGGAGAAGAGGAGACAGGAAAAAGGTGACAGGAGAAGAGGAGACAGGAAAAAGGTGACAGGAGAAGAGGAGACAGGAAAAAGGTGACAGGTGAAGAGGAGACAGGAAAAAGGTGACAGGTGAAGAGGAGACAGGAAAAAGGTGACAGGAGACAAGAAAAAAGAGACAGAAGAAGAGGAGACAGGAAAAAGGAAAAGAGGAGACAAGAAAAAATGAGGTAGGAAATAGGAGAAGTGGAGACAGGAAAAATGAGACAAGAAAAGGGAGACAAGAAAAAGGAGACAGGAGAAGAGGAGACAGGAAAGAGGAGAAGTGGGGACATTAAAAAGGAGAAGAGGAGAGAGGAAAAAGGAGACACGAAAAAGGAGAAGAAGAGACAGGAAAAGGAGACAGGAAAGAAGAGAAGAGGAGGCAGGAAAACGGTAAAGAGGAGGAGAGGAGACAAAGGGCAACGTTCATCACAAGACCAAAGCCATGTTTTGCCAGAACAGACAGAGATGTGATGAAGAGGAGGAGGGGGGGGACTGCAGAAAAACACTTTTATGGGAAAAAAAAGGACTAAAGTGTTTGATATGATGATCTTGAGCAGAAGGCGATGAGTCAGTGAAGGTCACATGATCACAAGCTTCTGGTTACGATGACCTCCTCCTCCTCCTCCTCCTCCTCCTCCTCTTCCTCTTTGTGTTTATTGGAATGGACTTCAGGTAATGTCAGAGCAGCCGAGTTCCTCTGTTAGAAGAGAGGAGATTAAACCGTTCATCGCATCAGGAGGGGAGCGCATGACTACAACCCTACCCCTACCTCCCCCCCCCCCCCCCCCCGGGATTATTAACTCCACCTCTAATCTAAAGTCACTTTGAATAACTACAAAATGGAACGCTAACATTTGAAAGCTTGAAGCTGAAATAATATTTTCAAAATAGCTGAACTTGTCTGAAAATAGCTTGCTAACAATGTTATGAACATGTTAAAGGTGGTATTGTTTGTTGTTTATTGTTTAGCTGAATGTTTGTCGACATTGTAAACTTTTAAAGTTGAAAAAGTTAAAGTGCATTTTAAGAGTTTCATTCTTTATCCATTGGATCCCATTCATTTTTTATTCCATACAGAAATTAATCATTTGGAAATTTAAAAACATGAAAAATATTTGAAAATATCCAGTAATAGGTGAAGGCTGTGTGAACATTAAAACAATTAAATGATTGAATTAGCTGAAAATATGAAGATACTGTAAGCTTTTTAAAAGTTGGAAGATTTTCTCCATAGGATCTAATGAATTAAAAAAAAAACATGAAACTATTTAAAGATAAAAAGATTTTAAACATTTGAAATATGAAAAGTCACTCTCATCTGGTCCTGAAGAAGCTGAATTTTTTAAATATTTGAATGGTTTCTAAAACTGAAAATATAATAATAATAAGTTGAAGTACGTCTCGTGAAATACTCACCAATTAAAAGCCTATGCAGGATTAGCTGTCGGGCCTCCTGAGATCTGCTAAGATTCATCTATTTCTATAGAGCCGTTGTAACTAGTTGCCGGTCCCGGTGGTGTTGTTGTTGTTGCAGTGCCGACCAGGCGCTGGACCGGTTCGCCATGAAGCGCTTCTACGAAGACAAAGTGCTTCCTGTGGGCCAGCCGTCCCAGAAGAGGTGAGCCGCCCCCCACTCGTTGTTTATAGTGTGAGTTTGACCCGCAGCCGACGGGTCACTCTTTAGAAAGTGAGTCGGACCGGAGTCAGAAGTTTGGGGGTCACTTAGAAATGTCCTTATTCTTCAAAGAAAAGCACTGTTTAAAAAATTTAAATGAATCATAAATCCCCTCTCTACATAGTTAATGTGTAGATGACTATTATCTGGTGTTTAATGAAGTCTCTACAGAGGTGTGTAGAGGCCCATCTCCATGTTCTAGTGGTACATTGTGTTATCGCCTTAGAAGACTAACAGAGGGGTAGAAAACACTAGAAAACCCTTTTTATGTGAGCGCAGCTGAAAACAGTTATGCTGGTGAGAGAAGCTCTAAAACTGGCCTTCCTTTGAGCCACAAGAAGAACAACATTAATATGTTTAATATAAATCATTATTTATAACCTTGTCAATGTCTTGACTGCATTTTATATTCACTTTGCGATTAATTTGATAAATACAAGTGTGAGTTTACGTGGAAAACACAAAATTATCTGCTTGACCCCAAACTTTTGAATGTAGTTTTAAAGCCTCCGTCCCTTTGTTGTAAAACATTAAGATTGATGATATATTTTTTCCTCCTCCAGGTATGTGGAGTACTTCAGCGGCTTGCTCTCCGGACACATCAAGATCAACAACAAGCCGCTGTTCCTGCACCACGTCATCATGCACGGCATCCCCAACTTCGAGTCCAAAGGAGGTGAGCGACGCCCTCGGCTCGTTTAAAACACACACATTCATTCTGGGTTGGACAGCATTGAAAAAAAAACTAATTATAAAAAAAATTGTGTTCCAGGTTGTCGTCCTTTTCTCAAAATCTACCAGGCCATGCAGCCCGTGTACACGTCTGGGATCTAGTAAGTCTGGAGCTCTCTCGCCTTCACGAGCTCCCTGGGAATGACGCGTCATTTAAAACTGATTTTACCTTTTATAGCTTCTCTCTAAACTCCGCTGCCCCCCAACTTCCACACACACACACACACACACACACACACACTACTAGCCCTCATGCCAGTTTACACTCTGTATTGTATTTAGTTCCCCCTTCTCCCCCCAGCCAATGAAACGGGCAGACAGGCATCCGTGTGGACGCCTGCAGGGGTTTCCTGTGAGAGGACCTCAACGGGTTCCCAGGGCCAGAGAAAATGGAAAAAAATGGATTCCATCATTTCCTCTTGTTGTTTTGGGAAGAAGGGGATGCAGGAGGGGGAGAGAGAGAGGGAGAGTGGAGGGGAAGAGATGAGGGAAGGAGATGAGAGGGAGGTAGAGAGGGGAAGGGGAGAGAGAGGAAGGGGGGAGAGAGAGGGGGGAGAGAGGAGGAGAGGGAGGGGGAGGAGGAGAGAGGAAGGGGAGAGAGGAGGGAAGGAGAGGAGAGAGGAAGGAAGGAGGAAGGAAGGAGAGAGGAGGGAGAGAGGGGAGGGAGAGAAAGAGGAGGAGGGAGAGAGAGGAAGAGGAGAGAGGAAGGGAAGGAGGAGGAGAGAAGAGGAGGAGGGAGAGAGAGGATAGGGAGAGGGGGAGAGGAGAAAGAAGAGAAAGAGAGAAGGGGAGGAAGAGGACAGAAGAGGGGGAGTGAGAGAGAAAGGAGGGGAGGCTGGCAAAGCAGCTACATCTAAAAGCATTTTTTATTTTCATTAAAATATCCCGACTCGTTCCCCTGCTGGTCGCCGTTCATCCCGATGTCGTTTAGCATCTGAAGCTAAAGTTGCGATCTTATTCGTTAACTTATCGCGTTGACCCTTAAAGGGCCAGCGTCCTTGGCGTCGCGGTGGTGGTGAAGGGGTTAAACAGGACCGGCCTGACTGTTCTTACTGTAGCGCTAATGCCAAAGAAGTCCTCACCGCATTACACCGTGACTGAGTGGGGCACAGTCGGTGCTCATCCCCACCCCCCTCACCCCCCCCCCCCTCCCCTCACATGATCTCCGCTAACACTCGGCGCCCTTTGATCACGCTTCATCCCGCCCGACGCTAATAACCCCAGATCCTCCTCTGCGATGGCCGCTGCTGAAGCCGATCAGGGGTCGCCGGTGATGGAGATTATAAACTGATTATTCATGTTATCTGTTTTTAATTATCTGTTATGCAATCTATTCATCGTTATCCTTTTCCACCTCCTTCCTTTTTTTCTTCTTTTGTTTCTTTCTTGGAGTGAACACCATTTGATGTCTGTTGTGTGCTGAAGTATCACAAGTCATGCAGCTGGAACATTGACAAAGGGGAAAGGGACTGTATGAGAATATACATATTGTTATGTTGTTAAAAAGAATTATTGGAAAAAAACGAGTTTGTGAAAACAAGGAAGGCAAGCTATGGAGGGATGTTGTTCATGTTTACAGCTTGTTGTCTGACCCGTTGTGCCCCCCCCCCCCATCACAGCAATGTCCAGGGCGACAGTCAGACCAGCATCTGCATCACCATTGAGCCCGGCCTCCTCCTGAAAGGGGACATTCTGGTAAGAACAAGAATAAAAATACATAAAATCATACGTTCCTCGTTCTGTTCCACGTCCACCGGGAAACGAAACGCTGGAAACACGTCAGACAAATATCGGTTTATTGTCTTTACCTCCGGACGTCGGTGCATGCGTTGGATGCATATGCAGCGTTTTATTGGGTTCATTCATATAGGAGAAAAGAGGGGCCATAAAAAGCTCAGGGACATTTGGACCCTTTATGGACTCATTAGACCGCTTCACGGTTCTGATGGAAACTCTGACATCAACAACCGCGGTCCGTTTGAGCATGACGTGATAAGAATAAGAATAACTTTATTGATATAGCACCTTTAAAAACAGAGGATCAAGGCAAAACAAACAGAATGGTAAGATACAAATATCAAATGTTTAATATTAATAATATCAATAATATCAGTAAAATAAATGAATATAATAAAATAAATAACATTAAATACGAATTAAAAGAAATACAAATTTAAATTAAAAAAAATAAAATAAAAAATAATAATAATAAAAAATAGACAAACTTAATTTGGGGGACCAAAGAACTGCATACGTTATCATCATTCCAAATTGCCTATCAGATGTTTATTTGTTTTCTTCTTCTGTTCTTTGTGAAAGATAGTTTCACATTTTGAGGATTTTAAAGAAGGGCAACACAAAAAAAAAGATTATTGTGCCATTTGCACTTTTTTTAAAAGGTGTGTACCCTTAATAAATTACACATGGCTTATTTAGCATTTTGCAGAAGTGCTCACCTCAGCGAAAAAAGTTGTTGCCCCTGCTTTTCATCCGGGATGTTTTCCACGAGAAGTCCTCGAGGGCTCGTGAGTTTCAAAGGAGCACTTATTGCGTTTTGGTGTTTGGCCGTTTGGCCTCCTCCTCCGAGCTCGGATCTCATCCTTTATTTAAGGTGGACTAATGGAGTCGGCCAACGCGTTATTATTCAGAGAGCGCGGTGGAATGTGAGCCGAGCGGGAGAGGCATCAGTCGGCACGGAGCGAGCACCGGTATGTGGTCGAGCAAATGAGTTATGGATTCAGAAATAATCCAGTACTTCAATCGTTGGATAACATTTTCTTTTAGAGAGGAACATATATTTTTTTCCAGATGATTCCAATTCTTCAGTTTGCTGAACGCTCAGCGTAGTCGTTCCTTTTTAATCCCATTTTCATGTTCAAAGTAGCAACAGAAAGTTAGTAATTTTGAATTAGGAATTTTAAATTAGGAATTTTAAACCCAAATAATAAAAAAGCAATATTAATTTCGCTTTTTAAAAAACAATTTAAACATCTTGATAAAGAAAAGTGACGATTTCAAAGCTTGATTCTACCCACAAAATGAACGTAAAATGTGGTCCTTAAAAACAAGTCGTGGCACAGACACTGCAGCAAAGTACAAATATTAGATGATGAGATTACTTTAGATCTTTGTCCTTGAGTGTCGGATCCTCTCAGGATGCAGTTCCCGTGTCCTGAGTCCTCACGTTGACAAAGGAACCCGGAGACTTCTCCTGATTCTCATGTTACGTTCCACATTATTGGTGTGGGGCGAACGGCTTCGCTTAGATTAATTCATCATGTCCCACCTTGTGTTTTAAACGCTCCTGGATTTCAGTCAGTGGGGGGGGGGGGGGTTCCTCTGGTGGTTCCTCTGGTGGTTCCTCTGATGGTTCCTCTGATGGTTCCTCTGATGGTTCCTCTGGTGGTTCCTCTGATGGTTCCTCTGGTGGTTCCTCTGATGGTTCCTTTGGTGGTTCCTCTGGTGGTTCCTCTGATGGTTCCTCTGGTGGTTCCTCTGATGGTTCCTCTGGTGGTTCCTCTGATGGTTCCTCTGGTGGTTCCTCTGGTGGTTCCTCTGATGGTTCCTCTGGTGGTTCCTCTGATGGTTCCTCTGGTGGTTCTCTCCCTGCAGCTCAAGTGCTACCACAAGCGTTACCGCGGCCCATGCCGAGACGTGATATTCCGGGCCCAGTTCCACACCTGCGCCGTTCATGACCTGGGGATCGTGTTCGGGAAGGAGGAGCTGGACGAGACCTTCAAAGGTACCTGTGCATCTGTGGTGGCGTGTTGTGTGTGTGTGTATGTGTGTGTGTGTGTGTGTGTGTGTGTGCCTGCCCTATGCTTAATGATGCTTAATGAAGTGTTCTACAAATGTATCGTCTTTTTGAAATCACGTAAGATTCACCTTTTCTTTTTTTTATTCCATGTGTGCAGACGATAGGTTTCCAGAATATGGGAAAGTGGAGTTTGTTTTCTCCTTTGGACCGGAGAAGATACATGGTGAGCATCAATGTGACGGTTTGATGTACACGGGATGCTTTCACACACAATGAACTTCACTTCAAAGCTTGTGTTCGGGGCATTTTGCCTTTTATTTGGGAGGAAATGTGTGTGTGTGTGTGTGTGTGTGGGGGGGGAGGGGCAGGGTTTAAACCATCTCAAACCCTTTCACTCAAATCTGCTATAAATCTCCCAAAAAGTGAACAATATGAAAAAGAAATAATCCTATTAAAGTTCAATTTGACTCTTCTTCATTCATTTTGATGTGAGGGATCTTCCCCCACCCCTCCCCCCCTGGGAAGTTTGAACTTTTTCTTTTATACTTGATTATATATTTTGGTATTTTTTTACAGAAATACAGCCTTTAATAATAAAACATACAAATAAATCAAAATATATATATATATATATATATATATATATGGGAGAGAGATACTGAGCTAACAGGTCCCGAGTCTTGTGTGAAGTGAAAGACTTTCACGTGCTCCGCCCCGTCTCTTTGTACTTCGGGTCAAGGTGTGGACCAACTGGAGAACGGCCCGAGCGTCTCCGTGGACTACAACACGCAGGACCCCCTGATCCGCTGGGACTCGTACGAGAACTTCAACCAGAGCTGCGAGGACGCCGGCGACGGTAAGAGCACCGACACGACCACGAGCAACGGCGTGGACTCCGAGCCGCGTCACGAGGTTCACTTGGGACTCTTTCACCTCCTTCAATTCTAAATGAATTGCGGGTACAGCGTCTGGTCCTCCTCCTCCTCCTCCTCCTCCTCCTCCTCCTCCTCCTCCTCCTCCTCCTCCTCCTCCTCCCCTCCTCCTCGTGTGCTGTAAAGTTAACACGGTGTTAATGTTTACAGCCACTTACGGCCACATTAGGCTAACGCGCAGTACATTTACCCACGGCCCATCTTCAGTAAGTAGATGATCACGTTGTGCGTCTGCATGTGATCCATTACCACTGGTTACATGAAGAGGTTTGTCTTTTTTTTTCACCTCAGTAAGGAGTTAATTGCCGACAACGGGACGCTCGCGCCCTCTTCGTTAGCTTGCGTGTATCAGGGGGCGGATTGAGTCTTGAAGTGTATTTTTAGTGAGCGACCTTCTTGGTGGAAGGTCACATGGATGTGATGTAATTTGAACATGGGACTTTATTGTGGTTGAGAGGATACTAGGATCACACACACACACACACACACACACACACACACACACACACACACACACACACACAGAACAACAACAAGGCTGCTTTTGTTTTTCTGCGTGACTCCATTTCTTTTTTTTTACACTGGCGTCTCTTTAAAAAAAAAAACTCCCACGCGACGGGGGTCAAGCTGAAGTCAGGTTTAAGTTCAAGCCGCTGATTGAGACGTAGGGTAGCAGCGGTTTTCTCTGGGTACTACAATGATGTTAAGACACTTTTGTTTGTTAATGCATCACAAAGTTGCTCCTGTATTACATCATCATATCATCACGGGAGGAAAACTAAAGGAAAGTCAAAGCAAAGTAAAAAGTCTGCTTATCCCAAATATCAACCCAGACCAGCCTTATGAGGTCCTCAATGTAAATGTTGAAAAGAGGAATCTTTGCTGTCACCAAATTAATTTGCAGAAAACTAAATGAAAGCCAAAGTAAAGTAAAATGTCCTCTTATTCCGTTGCGTTTTGTCCCAAATGTCAACCCAGACGAGCCTTATGAGGTCCTCAATGTAAATGTTGAAATAAAAGAATCTGTTTAAAAAAAGTAGCCTTCGGTATCGCCTAATTATTTTGCAGAAAAATAAATAAAAGACAGTAAAGTAAAATGTCCCGCTTATCCCAAATATCGACCCAGACCAGCCTTATGAGGTCCTCGTTTAAAGAAAGGAATCTTTGGTATCGCTGAATTAATTTGCGGAAAACTAAATAAAAGACAAAGTAAAGTAAAACGTCCACTTATCCCATCCCAGACCAGCCTTATGAGGCCCTCGTTTAAAAAAAGGAGCCTTCGGTATCACCCAATTATTTTGCAGAAAACTAAATGAAAGTAAAACATCTGCTTATTCTGTTGCGTCGTCCCCCCCCCCCCCCAATATCAACCCAGACCAGCTTTATGAGGTCCTCAATGTTAATGTTGAAATCAGGAATCTTCGGTATCGCTGAATTAATTTGCAGAAACTAAATGAAAGTCAAAAGTCAGAGTAAAGTAAAACGTCCTCTTATTCCAAATATCAACCCAGACCAGCCTTATGAGGCCCTCGTTTAAAAAAAGGAGCCTTCGGTATCAGCAAATTCATTTGCGGTGAACTTCTGTCCGCGGAGAAGACGGAGCGCCCTAGTGGTCCGTGAGTGCTGGTGCGAGGCATTCCTGAGTCGGGCCACAGGCATGGACTGGGACTTCCTGTCCCGGGACCAGTGGTCACTCGGTGACCACAGGGCGACTTCCCCCGCCGCCCAAAACAGTAGGCAAAGCCTCGCCCTCAGCGATAGCAGCGAGCCGGTTGTTTGGCGGTCGGCTTGTGTTTTAAGCTTTCCTCTCCATAGCCAACTTAAATATGTTATGTCTCGCTTCTGTATGGGAAGTATTGTGATCATTTTGACACGATTGCAATGCGACTGCAATTCTGGCCGCAAGAGGGATGTTACCCCCCCCCCCCCCAGCCTTGTGTTTGGTTATTCTCCCAGATAGCCAAAGGTCAAAGGTTACTTGGCTACCTTCTATCACGGCCCATAAAGTGTCTCGGCGGCAGCTTGAAATAGTCCTCGCTAAAATAGAATAGGTGTAAGTGTCCTCTCATTCTGTTTCAGTAGAGGTGAGTGTGTGTGTGTGTGTGTGTGTGTGTGTGTGTGTGTGTGTGTGTGTGTGTGTGTGGTAAGCTTATCTTAGTACGCCGATCATATCATGGTGACACCGTAGTCATGGCTCCATTTGACTTTGATGGCATCACACACACACGTATATAAACATAGTTATGGCTTTAGACATGAGCGGAAACGCATGATAAGCATAAGATATGCATAACCATTCTGGTTGAACTGCTTGAGGCTTCATGTGTAGAGAGGATGATGGGAACAAGAGGGAAGAGATCCAGGGAAATGTTAATTTGGCATCACACTGGTGGAATTATCTTCAGAAGAATTATCTTCTGGAGGAGCGAAGGGGAAACATGAGAGGATGTTTGTCTTTTCAAGTGTTAGTCGGGAACAAGTCTGGTGGTTTGGGGGTTAGTTACAGTTGCTTTTCAGAGGAAGACATTTCTCTTCTTTGGTTAACTTGACATTTTATGAAGCTTGAAATTATGGGACCAATGTTTTATCGGAACAAGGCAACGTAACGTTATGTAATGTAATTTAATGTAATGTAACAATGTAACGTAACAAGGCAACGTAATGTAACGATGTAACGTAACAAGGCAACGTTTCCTTGTTACGTTGCCTTGTTACGTTACAAGGCAACGTAATGTAACAATGTAACGTAACAAGGCAACGTAATGTAACAATGTAACGTAACAAGGCAACGTAATGTAACAATGTAACGTAACAAGGCAACGTAATGTAACGATGTAACGTAACAAGGCAACGTAATGTAACAATGTAACTTAACAAGGCAACGTAATGTAACGGTGTAACGTAACAAGGCAACGTAATGTAACAGTGTAACGTAACAAGGCAACGTAATGTAACAATGTAACGTAACAAGGCAAAGTAATGTAACAATGTAACGTAACAAGGCAACGTAATGTAACGATGTAACGTAACAAGGCAACGTAATGTAACGATGTAACGCAACAAGGCAACGTAATGTAACGATGTAACGTAACAAGGCAACGTAATGTAACGATGTAACGTAACAAGGCAACGTAATGTAACGATGTAACGTAACAAGGCAACGTAATGTAACGATGTAACGTAACAAGGCAACGTAATGTAACGATGTAACGTAACAAGGCAACGTAATGTAACGATGTAACGTAACAAGGCACGACGTGGCGCTACGACGTGGCGCTACGACGTGGCGCCACGACGTGACGCCACGACGTGACGCCACGACGTGACCTACAATTTATTATTTCTTGGCCTACTTTTATAAATGCAATATTGGGACCGGTTTTCGATACCCAATCGTACGTCAGACATCTCTGATGAAGGGTTGGCCGAACCGGGATGCCCTTAGTCCTTTTGATCGGGTGCTACTCGACGGGAAAGAGCTCTGCACCGTTTGTTCCCTTTTGACTTGTACGTTCACTTTCTGTCTGATCTTTTTAGTTCTCCGATCACCCATTTAAAAGAGTTGTGCCGAAGTCAAAGACAGTCTGACTAGAAATATCCCCGTATAACAACAAACCTCTCGGGGCTCGGTTGTCCTTCTAGGTGACTGTGTGAAGAGGAAATACGAGGCAGAAGTCTTGTTTGAGTTACATGAGGTGAGGAAGTTGGATATCTTGTTAAAGGTTGACGGTTGAGTATATTTTTATCACAGGAAGTGTATGGTCATTTGGGGAATAACAACAACGTGTGTTTTTGTTTGCCATTCAGTCCCAGTGATAGACTCAGCAGGCCTGTCTGGAGTATATAGGGATGAGGAAAAAGGGGAAAAAACAACTGTGAGAAATATATAACAAATACAAAATAGAAGGAGGGGGGGTGGGGGGCTGTAAGATTTCACTATATGGAGAACAAAAAACAGGAAAAGGTCGTTATGCAGTAATATTTCAATATTTAGATGCAACATTTATTTGTATTTTTCAGTAATTATTTTTTTTGTAAATTGTCCGGTTTCAACAAGAAATATATATATATATATATATATATATATATCTTTATATATTTATTTATTTATATATATATATTCATATAATGTACACAATGATATTAGCCGTAAACGTAGCTGTGTTCGGTACAGAACCTCTTCATTAGGATTTAGGGATGAACAGAACAAAAATAGCGCAGCTGCAGTCAGAGTTATGACACATTTCTGAACCTCAGTTATAGTTTCATCTTTCGGTTTGGCCGCGTTCAATCGCAAGCAATCTTAAACTGTTATTCAATACTACTCTACCTCTCAAGTTGTCAGAGGTCCCCTCTCTCTCTCTCTCTCTCTCTCTCTCTCTCTCTCTGCTTCGAGGCGTCGGAGGAGTTAAAGGCAGACCGTGAAGCTCATTCACAGGAGCAGGAGTGACAGACTGTTAGGGGTGATGTGGTCCAGGTTTTGGGTCCAGCATTTCACCGATGTCCCTTCAGCGTGAGGACGCCGAAGCTTTGATAGCGTTTGAAGAGTTTAGAACCTGTGTCCAATTTGACGAGAAACCAGCAGCTGACGTCTTTCACAATATGTGAGTAGTACTTTAGTACTTTAGCACGAGTAGTTAGCAGCTAAACCAGAAACCTGATGGTCTCTTTATCAGGAAACATAGCTACTCGTTGGCATTATTAGGCTATTATCCAAACACTAGCTCACATTGGGTTTTATGTGTTCTATTTCTAATGTTTCAGGAACTCATTGAAGTTTAATCTGTCTCGAATGCTTTTATACTATTCTGATAATAATAATAACAAGATTCTGGTAAGATTTGACTGCTTTCGGCGGCTTACAGGATGATTCAGATTTGTCTTTTTTGTTGTTCTGGCCATCGTTGCTTAAAGAAAAAAATGTACTTACCAAGTAAATATGAGAATGTAAAGTAGACAGATGGTCGTACAGGTGTTGAGCATGTGTGTGTGTGTGTGTGTGTGTGTGTGTGTGTGTGTGTGTGTCTTTGTGGTTTTTGCCACTTTCTCAGCAGTAGGTTAAGGCTTCCTCTTGGATCCCAGATGTCTGTGTTCGGTTCTGTTATCCAACAGGAGTGATGAGTCGGCCGTGCCCGCCCCGCTGGTCACAGACAAGTTGTTTTTAACATTCCTGGAGCAAGAGAGGGAGAGGCAGGCTTAAAGGCATCAAGCAAAACAGATCAAGTCTGTGTTTGTGTTTCCTGCTGAGCTACAGACAGAGGTGGGGTTGGAGGAAGGTGGGGTTACATAATATTGCCCGGGATAGAACTTGATGCAACGGAATGATGTCATCGCTACGGATGTTTTGACCCAACGGATGACCGAGATTCGAACGGTCCGTGGGCCTGGAGAGTAGTTCCAGAGCCAGGTGACGTGACCACAGGTGGCCATGACAGACTCTGAATGAATGTCGACCACTGAAGACGTTCTGTTCACCAAGTGTTCGGCTTCCTCCACTTCTTTGGCCGCTCTGACGGCGTTGCTGCCGCGATACAATTAGAACGAGATTAACTTGTAATGGAGTCTGAGGGTGAACATCGGGCTCTGGGCCAGCAGCTGTCCAACTCTGGCCTCTAGACACACATCTCCACTCCGAGAACGTGATCCCGTCGACGACGCAGACAAAGACGTCAAAGATGCAGTGAGACGTCTATCAGTCCCTCCGTCTAGTCCGAGGCTTTGGGGGTTGGATTAGGCCGCCTTGACTCCGGACATTGCGCAACTCTTGATTGCTTAACGGCCAAGACAGACGACAAATAAAGGGCTTCTAGGAAAAGACTTCATTGGCCACGAAGAGAGAACAAGTGCCTTGTGTTATGGAGCGTCCCCGTTTGTTCCCAGACTGCACAGGGCGGGGGCGGGGGGGTTAGTCCTGGGTGAGGGGGGGGGGGGTTATCTGCTGCCCACAATGTGAGGGAATAAATGAGCAGTCTGTTACCTCCTCAAGGAAACAGCTTTTGTCCAGCTGGCCAGATATTCTCTCTCTCTCTCTCTCTCTCTCTCTCTCTCTCTCTCTCTCCCTTTCCTTTTCTCCAGCTATCTTTACACCGCTGATGTGTGCTAAAGCACCACAGCAGAACCATAATTCATTCTCATCATTTCCCACCAGATCCTTTTATCCCGTCTTTAGATAGGGGGGAGGTACCTCATGAGTCACTTCCTTTGTTTACAGTTAACTTCTGGTGGATGACGTGATCTTCAACTATGACGTTTAGAAGTCTGGTTACTTTGACGTGACTCATTTTGCTGGCTTAACTTTTTTTTAGTTCAACTGCTGTTTTAGACCGAAGGGTCTACAGGCTACCGTCTAGTTATGGATGGACACAGGAGATGAACTTTACAAGCAAAGAGGGACAACCTTTTCTCGCGTTAACTGAACAAGCTTTCATTCGGGCTCCATTGGGAACGCTGGCCTATCCTCCCTCTTTATTATCTTTCTTTTTAAAGAGTTCTATTCATGCACCGGCCTTCCTTGGTCTTTCTCACAAAGGCATTGCTTTAAAAAGCTGTGTTACACTCGCCAAGAACAAATACTGTACATTTATATGTGGGTTGCCTGGCTTCTCCTTCCTCGGGAGCAGAAGTCAATAAAATATATATAGTTTTTTCTGGTCAATAAATACAGGTTATGAAACCGTGGACCACCACTACTTCTTAAATGTTATTTGTGTGTCATTGAGGGTTTCTTTGTGCTCTTTCTCGTATTCTTTCTGTTTATCTGTGAGTTTGTTGGGATTTTAAAAAGGGATAAGAAGTCATTTGGGAAACATTAACAATAATGACGAAGTTTAAATCGGCTGAAAGTTCACACACATATTCCTGACCAGATGCTTACTGGTGAGGAGCAAGAGCCCGTTGGTGTCGGAAGCCTTCACCACCATGCTGATTAGCACAAGAGCTTTTCGGAGCGTTGCTTTGAGGAGGGTCTGAGCTATCGGGGGGGATGAAGTGTCTCCGTCTCTGGAGTCTCTCCAGGTGGTAGCTAGACAGCGTTGGCCCATCAAAGCCTCCTCTTACCCCTGGAGCCACATAGAGACCGCCAGGTCATCACAACCTCTCCTCGATTGGCCCCTTGACATTTTCCTTTCCGCAAAACCTGCTGCTAACGACCGCTGCTGCCTTGAACCTCGTCCAGAGTGAAACACAAAGCCCTGTGTGTTGTATTCCTGCGACATGTAGTCCGTAGTCTCCGTATTTATTTACATTAATCAACATGTCAGTTTCCGCCTTAATGTAATCGTCTAATAATCCGTCGTCCCTGGGCACGTTATTTTCATTTAGTGGTCTAATATCATTACAACACGATACAGCCCGATGCAACACAAGGTGATGCAATACATAAATACATTGCACAAGTAGATTAAAGTAGAGTGTGTGGTTGGAGTTCCTGAGATCAGGTAGTATTATTACTCGTGATTGCAGGTTTGATTTGTACTAACTCCTCTCTGACTTTGTTCTGCTTCTCTTTTTTCAAAGTCAAACTTTTCCGAGAGAATTTTATCATATTGTAATATGATTTGTGAGAGTTTTAAACCTTTCAACTGCCTCATTCGAAACATATGACCATCCTGGAAGTGCATTTTTATATTTTTTTCTGTGTGCCATCTTCATTTACTCTTAACCAGTAACATATAGACTGATATGTACACATCTGAACAAAAGAAAAAAAAAATTAAAAGGTACAAATTTAAAAATGATTACAATAGCCCTAGTGGTTGCAGAGACACAGTCTTTTTAGTTTGGGTATGCAATTTATGAGCAGAGGCCTAAAAAAAGCTTGACGCTTAAAAGGCTAAACCATCTCTTTAGTTTTTGTTTAAAAGGTGTGATGATGAATGATTTCTATTAACTCAATAGAAATACTATTCCAGTAGTGGGTGGATTTATCTCTTGAGACTTGACATGTGCCACGCCGAGCATCTCGCCACACGACGACCTGTGGGAGCTCGACCCGCCGAGCACCAGCATATGTAGCGAGTTTTAAGACTCTTTAACTTAAAAAGATTGTGCTTTTGAAGCCGTTTGGCAGCGGTGATCGCTATCGGACTTTCAAGTGTTTACAGAGTCCGTTGAACACTAAAAGACTTCACGAAAAACATCCGGTTGGTGAGTCTCCCTGGGCGTCCTTGTAAAAGAACGTGCAGACGGTTTTATTTAGAGACCCGAGTTGCTCAACAGATCGGATCCCCGGGCCGAGGCCACGGCTACTTTGTGTTGCACAAGTGTAGAAACAACCGTGTCATCGGCACACAGTCGATTGTTGAGCAGACGAAGAGGAGCTAATTGACGTACAACAGGGGAGTCAAACTCATGTTCATCGTGGGCCAAATCAGCATCATGGCCGCCCTCTTAAAGGGCCGGAAACACTTTATAAACCCCTTGAACATATTGTTCTATAACTCTCTTTGATTATTGTTTATTTGAGTGTAGAAGTATTGTACATAAGAAAATGTTTCTAATATTACGACATAAATCCAATTTAATCTAGAACCTTCAAAATAAAAGTACAGGATATTTTTCTTCAATTTCTTTAAGAAAAAGTGATCGCGTGTCTTTAAAGTCGCCGGGGCCACGTAAAGCGATGCGGCCTTGTGTTTGACACCTGTGATGTACAAGTATAACGCAAAAAGGCGTATCATTGACTACTACCCCTTAGTGGTAGCAGCTTATGATACCACTGGGACAGGTTACAGGCATTCAGCACTAGGTTTCCCCCCTAAGCACCAAGGGTCAGCAACAAGAGGGATATTTAGTAATATCTTTTATTGCTTTCAGACTGCAGATGGTGTCTCTCCTCTGCACCGGCTCGCTCCTCAGTCCCTACTGCTCCTTTATGGAGATAGATTGGCCTCAGCTGGGCTGATTACCAAGATGTTCTCACAGGGGAATGAATCCGTCAAAAATATGTTTTGTTATTTTATTTTTATTGTTTTGTTTTAGTAAACAAATCAATGGATTTAGAATAGAATAGAATAGAAATATACCTTATTAATCCCCAAGGGAAAATTTGTTGACACAGTAGCACCAATAAACTAAACACAATAAAATATAAATATAAGAAAGAAAGTGACTGTGCATAAAGTATACAAAGTGAAATATAAAACACAAAATAAAATAAAATATATATATGTATATATATATATATATATATATATATATATATACACACAACATATATGTAAATACAGCAATGTAAAATAAAATAAATATATATATATATAGATATATAATCAGCTCAGCTGAGCCCAATCAGACACCATTCCCCTTTACCCACTCTGCAGCCGACCCTAAACCCCTTTTTTAAATTGTATTTTGCAAATGAACTTCAACTCTAAAGAATATTTCTCTAATAGGAATAGGAGCCTCCCGACAGCCATACCATCGCGTCGGCGATTTTGAAGGTGAACACAACACCAACAACACATCGATATCGATCTCTACCCCTGTTGGCCCTCGAATCCTCTAATCCCAGAGAGTTTGCACTCACACACATCGATCCAAAGTAATCTCTGATGTATATTTAATGAGCTGCGTGGCGAGTGTTCACCAGAATGAGTTCCTGTACTTACATTTGACGGGGCACTTTCGGGGGTATTTATGTTTGCGATAACTAAACTGTACTCAGATGTGCCGTGTGCCTCTCCACTCTGGTGCTCAGGCTTTCCAACCAAATTCACACCGGAAGCTCCTGCGTTGGCATCGTTCACATTTTTTGGCTCATTTGGCCGTTATTTTGTGTTGCAGGTATAATTATATGTATTAATGACATTAAATAATGAAGATGAATCCTTTTGGCAGGAGTCGAGTCGCATTATTTCTATCAGGTCTCTGTTGACCCTCTTAATCCATCTTCTCTGATCTTCCCATGTCGAGTGAATCCAGCTCAGGCGACGTAACGGCCTCTTTACACGTTAATAGCCGTCCTTGAGCCTCCTCACACACTACAGACATGCAGTGGTTGCCAAATCAATAATTCAGCCATTATCTTACTCCAACATGGCACCAGGCTAAACTTACCGCCTCGCATGTCCAGCTACTGCAGCTCGTAATCCTCCAGGGCTTCTTGGATGTAAATACTCTCAGCTGTATATTTCCGTCGTGCTATTAGCGCTTCGCAGCCTTCGAGGCCCGAGGGGGCGTTCCCAGAACAAGTTTTCATCACTGCTTTTCATTAATGTGACACTTGTGGACCTGAACAGTTTGGGAATGCACATTCTCTCTCTCTCTCTCTCTCTCTCATACGCACATCCAGAGCAGCACATGGTGTGTTGCTCCATGTAAGTTAAAGGGGAAACATGCTATTTCCGCTGTAAAGGAGATCTATTGCCACGCGGGTCAGAGGTCGGAGTTTAAGGATCAAGAGGTCACACAGTTGCGCCATCTGGCCGTCAGAAACCTCAGATTCTCTGGCACCGCTTTCCCGCCTACCGCATGTTGTGTTTTGTACAGTTTTGATCCAGGATGTTGTGCGTGGGCAGTAGTATGTGGCTTTGTTCACGTTTTATGACCATGTGCTTGATTTCACTTAAATGTATCTTCTTGGTGTTTTTTTAAAGCTTTTTCAGGGTTCGTACGGGCATGGAAAACCTGGAAAAGTCATGGAATTTTAAAATGGTCATTTCCAGGCCTGGAAAAGTCATGGAAAAAACTTAAATCATAAAAGTTTTGAAAAAGTCATGGAAATTTGTTGTAATCACGTGTTCATTTACGCCAAGTTTGAAATAATTCATATGTTTTTTCAAGAAAGACGCTCAAAATGTAAGCCGGCGTACGCTCTCGATACATAACATTTTCTAAATTGTTCATATTTATTTAGAGATTTCAGTTTTGTCATGAAAATTTGGTTTAAAGTCATGGAAAAGTCATGGAAATCCATTGGTCAATATGTGTAAGAACCCTGATTAGATTTCTTAAAACCGCTTTGCATATGTTGACTCCTGACATCTCACTGGCTCTCGTCCCCCTAGTGATGCGGAGGATGCAGCGACGCGACCCGTCGGTTATTCCAGGCCATCCAGACATGGTTCACTCTCCCCGGCTGTCGTATAATTAGGCAGGGCCGATGGGCTTGGGGATCGCAGACATTCCCCTCTGACTAATATGCTTTGGGGAGTACTTGCAGACACACACCGATGTGGACAAGCACAGTGTGAGATATTACACATGCATATGTCCTCTCTTATCACGCCAGGGCTATTTGCGGAGGCTTACGTGTGTTCGTCTCCACCAGAAGGAAAGCAGCAGCAGACGTAGCACAGAAGCAGGCTCAACATAAATAGTCTGCTTGGCGTAAAAAGTGACATATTGGGTTTCCTGTGTGGTACAAATGGGGATTCAGGGGAACGCTTATCAGTCTCTAAAGTGAAGACAGATGGGGAAACAACATGTTGGTCATTCATTGGATGTGGGAGTCGGATCGCGGGACTACAGCTGGCATCATCGCTGTCCTCATCATCGTCATCGTTATCGGTGAAAGAACAGAGTGAGAGGTAGACAAGAGAGGCGGTGCGAGTCAAAGGGATTCAAAGATGTGTTTCTATTGTAGGAGTCAAAAATTATGGAACAACGTTAAAATGGATATGAGTATGGTCCCCTCATTTTTGTTTATTATTTATAAAACAGTTTTTGAGGGTTATAAGTGTGATTGAAACATATGTATATGGAAGATGTAGATGTATATATATATATATATATATATATATATATATATATATATATATATCAATATATATGTGTGTGTGTGTATATATAATCAAATAAATCAGAAAATGTATATAAAATAAAGAAAAATAATAAAGAAAATAATATATATGTACAGTATATATACATATTTATATATATTTATTATTTTCTTCATTATCCTTCTTTATTTTATATAAATCTTCTGATTTATTTGATTATAATAATTTAGGATAGGAATATATAAGCATTTTTTGCTTCCTCCTATACCTTTTCAGTCTTTCTGTTTTGTATATTACATAGAATAATATCGTATTATATTGCAATGATTGACTGATTAAAATACTAAATGTATAATAAAATGAGGGGAAATGGCATCACAGTAATCCAGAAACTTCCATCGAATTCCATCTGCTTGAAATGAGGGTGTCAAACAGAGACAACGTTATTTTCATGGACGCCCCAAAGTCACATGTTTATCGTTACCGGACAGAATGACCAATGATGGTGAAGTCCTGTCCCGCAGATGGCTGTGTGACGTACAACTGGACTGAAGAGCTGCTAAACTGTGGGAACACAAAGTGTATTGAATTCTCACACGGTCCACGGGAACAACCTCGTTAAAACATCTACACACGACGACGTCGTTCCCTCATATTCCGTATCGCATCAGCAGCAACTCCATGTATTCATCTTTCTATTTTCAATTTTCTGTTTTGTCCATCTGCCTGAGGCCGGGTGGAGTTCTTCTCCCCGCTCCGCAGCTCGGAGGAGCTCATTAAAAGTCCGTTGTTGGACGAGGTCACTCTTTCCATGACACAGAGTGTTTTTAAGCTAAAGGAGGAGCATCGCTGCGTATGTGCGGCATAGAAAGGGCTCATTCCTGACACTGTAGGCCTTATTATGTTTTTTATTATATTTCTAAGCACCTTTAAAATAATTAAAAAAAAAATATATATATATATATAGAGTTATTTTTATATATATATATAGTTATTTATATATATAGTTATAAATATATATATAGAGAGTTATTTATATATATATATATATATATAGTTATTTATATATATATAGTTATAGCTTCTAAGCACCTTTAAAAAGCACCTTTAAAAAAAATATATATATATAAAGTTATTTTTATATATATAGTTATTTATATATATATATATATATATAGTTATAAATATATATATATAGTTATAGTTATAGCTTAAACAACTCGCATATATATACTGGGTTTGTTTATATAGAGAAAAACTCTTTTATTTGCCCAGTGGGGACTCGTAACACACTGCACACCTCGAGGAAGAGAGCCTAAACCTACAGGGACTGATGTCATGCTATCAAGCTCTACCCCCCCCCCCCCCCTCATTCTGTTGTGATAGACCTCCCACATACGCACAGCACACGCAGCAGGCTCAGCTTTAGACCAGTCCGAGCTACCGAGCAGCCAGCAACTGCCGTCGCTCTCCAACACAGCGGCTACGGAGAGAGGAGGAGGAGGAGGAGGAGGAGGAGGAAGAAGAGGAGGAAGAGGAGGAGGAGGAAGAAGAGGAGGAAGAGGAGGAGGAGGACAGTAGCCGCAACCTAACTCCCGTCAAAGTCCCGCTGTACTCCCCCGTGTCCCACCCCCAGGAGGGAGGGGGGGCGGCTACGCTGCAGGGCTTTATTTATCATCTTAGATTGGGATTGTACCGTCCGTCCTCTGCTCACACAGGTAGGGGCAGGTGTGTTTCCTGCTGTCTCCTTTTGACTCTGACCTACTTTAAAGTTGTTTTTTGAGGAGTCGTCGTGCATTCTGCTGCGGCTGCAGGTGATTTATAAAGGTTTCTGAAATGTAGGAAGGGTGGGCAGCTCTGATTTTACGACGCGGGTCTATGTTTATCGACACGGCCGATGCATTGAATGCGTGTGTGACTTGACACTTGACAGTTTTCACGAGCTATATAAATGTGCGATGACTTGATTTGGAGCCTCCAGCCTTCGGCAGGTGGGGCGAGACAGCATTGGGACAGCATGGGCTTTTTTGGGTGGAGAGTTCACAGAAAACTGAAAAAGTTTGCGTTCACAATGAAGTTCTCGAGTCTCGCGGTCTCTATTGACTACGGTCATCATGACAACGGGACTGACGCTGAAGATTCGCTGTCCGAATGCCACGCGATACTGCAGCAGGCCGTTATCAGACTGTCGCGCTCGAGGCTACCGCAGCCTCTTTTCTTCACGCATGCGGTCCGCCGACATGCAAATCGAGTGAACACAACGGATTAGTAGTAAAAACACATAAACTGGGTTTGTCTGTGACCAAGAGACCCCAGATGTGTTTCCACCAGCAGCATGCCACAGTGCTATAGTGCTATAGTGCCACAGTTCCTTGGCATGTTGCCCCGGGCCGGCCGAGGAGACCTTTCCGTGCCCAGAGTACGCCCACCGAGCTCCATTACAGAGCCCGGTATTCACCGAAGCTGAGATGGAGATATCTATAAGTTACAGAGACACAGACAGCTTCTTTGTGCAGCTGTAGAATCAGGAGATTCCTCCCCATGAGTTATGAGGTGACTTGGGAACTAGAAGAGGAATGATCTGACAAGGTATTGTTACGTTATTGAATGCGTTGCCACACAAACTGGTACTTAAAGCAGGGTTTAATATTTATCTTTTCTTTTCTTTTTTCGACACAATGGGGTAAATGGGTCATAAAATGCTGATTTTTTTAATGTATATAGCAATTATCAAAAAATCCAAAGCTAATTTATAGGTAAAATGAGTTTCGCCCACATCCTCTAACTGTTTCCAGAATAATTAATCTGCTCAGCTCATAAACTTTATCTTTACCTGCCACCATTTCCTCGCCTGGAGCCGGAGCGGCACTGGGCATGTGAAACTCCCAACGGGTGGGAAGGAAGCGAAATGGCTTCACTACTTGGATATTTCCATCATCGGCTCTGGAAAACTCTGCGTTTTAATAGTTGTTTTCTACCACTCGCCCGATCGATCAATGAGTTGCTCGAGTTCCTCGGCCCAAAGTGGCATTTTACAAAGCCCAATCCTGATTGGTGAGCCCTGAAGGAGAGGTAGTGTGTGACATCTCAGACGTTACACATACATCTGTCTCACTTGGGTGGAAGGAAAAAAAAAAGTGTGTGTGCGTCTTTCACCCGTTGCAGTGTTGCCTCTCTGTAGGTTGAGTTTTTGTTTTGCTTTCGGAGTCCAGGAAAACCCTCCAGGCCTTCCTCACTCTGTGACGCTGATTTTCCAGCGATGACTAAACTCTCCTGATCTCGGGGGGCGGGGGGGGGGGGCAACTTCTACTGGACTTGGGTGTGGTGTGTGTGTGTGTGTGTGTGTGTGTGTGTGTGTGTGTGTGTGTGTGTGTGTGTGTGTGTGTGTGTGCATAAGCGTATGTATCATTAGGGTTCTTATAGTCATGGAATTTTAGTATGGTTATTTCCAGGCCTGGAAAAGTCCTTGAAATCACAAACATTTTGGAAAAGTCACGTGTACACCGAGATTTCACTAAATGTTTGGTCGTGGAAATTTGGTTTAATGTCATGGAAAAGTCATGGAAATCCAATGTGTATGAACCCTGTATCATATGCGGTGTTCCATCCAATTCAAGTTAAAGTCTGTGATGTCCATCCATTCATCCGCTTTCTACGTCATCCTGTCCAGTCATGAGCAAATAATCGACAACTGATACGTCTTCTGTTCCGCTGGTTTCCCTCAGATGGCTTCAGAAAGTGAGAAAAAGATGTTGCCGTTTCTTTCCACACTGCGTGCCACAGACCTTGCTCATTTCCTGAAGCTGGTAGAATAAGTGGACGCGAGCCAGTGTTTCATTTAACTGCAGCTGTTTTGGCCACGCCCACACACTTCCCCCCGATACCCCTGAGTCCCTCTATGATAGCACTACCTTGTGTGCCTTTCTAAATCCTGAGTGCTTAGAGGGTAACACGTTTGTTTCTGTAATAGCCCCAAAGTCCTATTGCTTTGAGCATTCTTTGGGAATGAAGCTGATTGGTTGTGGGTTCTCCTTCGGCCTGGCGGTATTCTAATGAGCCATTGTCTTTGTCGTTCTTGTTTATTTTTAGAAGTCATCCATACCGAGGGACCCCTGGACGGCAGCCTCTACGCCAAAGTTCGTAAAAAGGAGTCCGTCGAGGGATCGGTCACGGCGAACGGCCTCCCGCCCACCGCTGCCGAGCACGCCCTACCCGCGGTCGACCACGCCTTGTCAGTGAGCAGCGACTCGGGCAACTCCACCGCCTCGATCAAGACCGACCGAACTGATGAAGTGACGGCGGCCGCCCCGACTTCCGCTGTAAACCAGACCCACGTTCCTGTTGGCGAGGAGCTACCCTCCTCGGGCCATCACCACGCCCCACCTGCACAACAAGCCATCAGTCCGCAAGAGAAACAGGAGCTGGAGCAGCTGCTGAGCGGCTTGGAGGGGCCGATGCATCGACAGGGCTACCTGTGCAGCCCGGCCTCTGCTGTCGGAGGCATGCTTCACCTGGTTCCTGCGCAGGTCCACGTCAACGGCAACAGTAGCCTTGACCGCGAGACGGACATTTTAGACGACGAGCTGCCGATCAGTCAAGAAGGCAACAGCGTGGACAGTCTCGGGACATTCTCCTCCACGGATGGTCGGGCTACCCCCGCTGATCTTTACTACCAGCCCGAGTCACTCGTCAATGGCCAGGACCACGTGCCGTATCTGGAGTGCAGCGTCCCGGAGAAGCATCTGGAAGCCATCCGGCCGCAGGCTGCCTCGTTCAACAAACCTGTTGCCTTCACGCAAAGCAATTTAAACCACTCTCTGTCATTTGGTGCGGAGCCAAATTCGTTGCCACAAGCTCCCGCCCGCACTACCAGCAGCAGGGAGGCCGTCCAGCGTGGTCTCAACGTTTGGCAGCAGTTCGGCGTACCGGAGGAACCGGTAACCGAAGGCTTCGCTTTTAGCCAGCCTCCGTCTGTGGCGGTGATGTCCAGCCACCACAGCCTCCCGCAATTCCCTCATCGCCACAGCGCGTCCCAGCAGGAAATTGAGCAATCTATTGAAACTCTTAACCTCCTCATGTTGGACCTGGAACCGAGCCGCCCGCTGGTGCCAAAGTCCCAAAGTGCTCCACTGCGAGAGAACAATTTTGTCGTGACCACCCAGCCGTGCTTCTCCCAGAGCCAACCCAGGCCCTCCACCAAGGCCGATGCCACCGCTCACACCCACTTCTCTGGTCCCAGCCAGTCCAGCCACTCGTTGCAGACTCGGATATCACCTGGGAAGCCCAGTACACCGGAGCCTGTACCTGTCCAGGGATCTCTGGCTTACACATCGGAGAGGGCTGGAACCAGTCCTTCCCAGAATGCCTCCACTGCCGTAGTTGGTCACTTCCAACTCAAGCCCATCAACAGCTACCCGGCTATCACATTGTGTCAGTCCGGAGAGGTCTCTGAGCCCCAGAGGAGCCCGAGCACTACCTCGGCATCACCACAGCCGAGAGAAAGTGAGCAAGATGAAGTCTTCAACGTTGAAGGGCTGGTGGCCCAAAGAGTGGCAGGTAAGATCTAATATTAAGTTATTCCATCTGTATATATATGTATCACAAGCTCCATTCATTACCTCAGCACACAGAGAGAATGACCTGTTATCCCACCGCAGATTGCTTCTTCGTTTGTAATTATCTCGCCGATTTCTATCGGCATGATAAAGTGTTTGCCTCACACAATATTCGATGCAACCTGCCGCAAAAAACGAGTGAAACAAAATGATAGGTTTGCATTAGGAATACTATATAACACTCCGCTAAGGTCACAGATGCGACTACATGACAACCCAACTTTACCTTTTAATTTAGCACGATTTAGATCTGTCATAATTATATCATCTAGATGTTTAATTTGCAGTTTGCATATACAGTATAATAGTATGGCTCTTCTGGTTTTCCCAAAAATTTTAAATGTATTGCTATATTCCATATACATCAAGCTGTCAAAATAGGACTCTCTGCCTTATGTAGGCCTATCCTTAGAGTTTCTCAACCACTGTTCATACAATCAAAGTTGTATTGAAGTGGGAAGTTGTTTGGATGAGCAGCAATACCACAGGCCAAGCCATCGGCCAAGCGGGCAACGGAGAAGTAGATACGAAGCATTATTCGATGTACCAGTTTTGTGTAAGCTTTATTTTGGTGAGCAGGACAGAACATACACTGCCCTGTGCAAAACAGTGCTCTATCCTTATCTCATTTCCTGAATGTCACCTCACCAGTCCCCGTCACTCAGGCTCAAACAGGAAGTGTTCTCTCCAGTCCAGCAGGTTGTCCCTAGATAAGCACATCAGACGTCCTGCAGAGCAGCAAGCGAGTCAACATAAAGCAGAGCGATAGCCGAGCACTCAGATAACTGCTGCCAGAAAGAGGTTATTATAGAATCAAACATACGGCTCAGTTCACTTCACTGTACATACTAAATGATATTTAAACACTGCTAGAATTTAGAAATGTAGTGTTTTGTTTGCTTGAGATAAATAAGACCTTTGTCTGATTGGGTTCTACTTCCTGTAAAAATAGTTTCGCTTTTTAATGTCGGAGTTGTAGGTTGATTTCCAAACTGATAACAGGAATCAGCTTTAATATATATATATATATATAAATATATATATATATATATATATTTATATATTTATTTATATATTGTATTTGTATATATATATATATATTTATATGTATATTTATATATTTATTCATATATATTTTTCTTTTAATTTATTTATTTATATATATATATATATATATATATATATATATATATATATATATATATATATAAATAAATATATATACACATACATCGAAAAATATGCGTATGTTACCTTCTTGTTCTCTTTCTAAGCGTGACCTCGTTTCCTTTCCTTTTTAATTGTGTCATCGTCATTCTCCTCTCTTTCGTCAACCATCTGTTTACCCAGAATACTCGGCTCGGGTCCAAAGTGTCATCCCCGACACAACCTCTTCTCAGTCCGAGCACCACCGTTGTCACTCCCTCTCGGGTTGGTTCTTCCATCCTGTCTGAAGGAACACTTAAAAGAAGAAAGGAGAGGTCCTTTTTCAAGTGTTCCTTCAAGTAGTCCAAGTTCAAGTCTATATCTGCTTTGCCTTGGAGTGCGGTGGGCTTTGATTTGCATTCAATCCTTTTTTCCTTTCTTCTTTAATAATTGACTGCCCATCTGCTATTACTCTTTTTTCAATTCGTCTTTGCGCCCCCTTAATACGTTTGTAGAGCATCATCATCGTCATACTAACCACTGAACCCTTCGTTCCTGTTTGTTCTGAGTTACAGTTTTCTACCTTCGCGGTTAGGGAATTAGCTCAACGACGGCGTAGAATGAAGCAAATTGGACAATGTTGAAGTTTAACAAGAACGAGACAAGAGAGGCATAAAGGAGGCTCTGTTCCTTTGCCAGGAGAGTGTGGATGTCACAAGATCCATTTTGCCAAACTCTGGGAACAATACCGAAGGCTAGGATACACTAGCTTCATTCAAAGCTGCTTTTTTTATACATACTCGCACTATTTTTAAGATTTACAAAGCCAGACAAAAGGACACCAACTCTAGGAGAGACCCGACAGTCGTCGTTGGAAACATCGCTAAAGCCCGATGGGTCCACTGGGAGAACGGTTAAGGTTCTAGGTACCTTTTTTTATGATGCAATACAAAGTAAAAGTTATTTTAATAGAGTTGATCTTTGAAGGTTATCATGACGTTTCAGTTTTTAAGCCCTGTTACACAATGAGAGAACAAAAGACTATAAAGAAACAAGAAAATACAATTCCCTCATTGACCTTGCCAGGAATGCAACCCTATACCTTCGATAACCTCGCACAGTTGCACGTGTGGACATATGAAGACTCTGGATCACCTATAGAGTGTTTTTTTGGTATCAACCTCGTGCTTATACACGTAACGATGGAATTTTAAATAGCTGGGAAAAGTCCGCCCTCGTGAATGTCCAGTTGGAAACCATTAGCAGTCGCTAGGGGCAACCACTCAGTGTTTGGCAGTGACGGTGCTGCTGTGCAGTGCATCGTGGGAACATCTGGTTCTCAGTTTCTAGGCTCGGTGCGATGGGTGGGTGTGTTTCTGTTTTGGGGTGTTGACTGCCGACATGCTTCGCAACACCGTTAGTTCTCAAGAACTTTTAACCGACAGCTCGCCAACAAAAAGCATCCGGATAGATGACGTGATTGGCAGTTATTCATCTTTTGGATTAAATGTTTATGTAAAATGAATACATTGATTTACAAAAAGAAGGTAACTTTGAGGTAAGGACATTGAGAGAAAATGTTTAGCTTTAATACTGAGGTGGCAATGGCAGATACCGTCATTCACAACTATTTAACTGTTCGAAACTCCACAAATGATAACTTTTCCCTACAGATATTTGGCCGGGTCTTTGCACCGCACACTTCAAATTTAAGCTAAGTGAAGGGGACATTAATATTTGCACGTTTCCATAACAGGCTCGTAGGGCATGTCTTTGGTTTCTGCGTGGATGGAAAGGTCTGTCAGAATTCAACTGACGTAAGGTCCATTATCGGCTTGTGTTGGAGACCCCTCCATCTTGGCGAAGGCATCTTCTCACGAAGAAAGAAATAATATATTAATTCAAGGTCCATCCGACATAGTATTCATTCAATAAATTCGAAACATTCTAGAAGGGCGACCCAAAGAACACTGCAGGATTTATTCACCCAGTTCTCCCACTCGTTTCATAAACCTATTGTTCTCCAATTAACCTTCATCTTGCTCCAAGGCACCAGGCAGCCAGTGGGAGTCTTTCACATCGGCCGTGCAGCTTTGCCATGCATTTCATGCTTTACTCCCTCCACCCACCAGTCAATGGCATTGCATATTAGCATAAAACTCTTAACATAAATCCTGTTTGTTTTAACTCTCTTTCTCTTTCTCTTTTTCTCTCAGTTCAAACCAGATTAACTGTAATGACCTTTACCGGCTGCTTTGAGGTTCAGCCAGAAATGTCAGAGTTGACACATTAGATACATACAGCTTGCACCAGTGTATCGGAAAGTTTTCATTATTTGTGTGGGAGAACGTTTTCATCTTTGGTACATCTTTTTCTACAAAGTTCCTTATTATAGTTTTGATGCTAGAAGGGGTGGCCGTCACTTTTTATTATTATTTACAAGGTCAAGGTTTTCTCTACACTCGTTTTGTGGGAGATCTGATTGAGTGGGTTTATTACTGAATGAGATACATCCAAAAGGTGCTTCAGTTGGATCGGCAGTTAACATGCATTCACTTTGTGTGTGTATGTGTGTGTGTGTGTGTGTGTGTGTGTGTGTGTGTGTGTGTGTGTGTGCATGTCAAATTCAAAAGGTTTTGAGAACCACAACCAAAAATGCACACGATGGCCTGTGGCCGACGAACCATTAACCTCTAGAGACCGAACCCTCGCTGAATTCTAACCCTCGACTTCCGTGTCCTACCAGGTGTTCAGGCCCGAGCCGTGTCCTTGGACGAGCCGGCCGCCTTTCCCCGCCATCACATCGCCGGCGACGGCCAGTACCAGAACGGTCCCGACATCGACCCCTCTGCAGACGTCCCACTGCGGTCCCCCGTCCGCTGTGTTTCTCCGGAGTTCGTCAACGCCATAGCGATGAACCCTGGCGGACGACCTAAGGAGGTAGAGAGCGTACATTTTCAACATGCACTGCAGAGTACCTGGTAAAGTCATGGAATTGGAAAATGGTTATTTCCAGGCCTGGAAAAAAATGTTTTTATCCCAATGGTTTTGGAAAATTCATGGACATTTTTTATATTCATATGTTCATTTACGCAGTTTGATTAAAAGAATCAACAATTATGTAAATATGTATTCTTTTAATACATATATTGTGTCATTTAGAGGTATATACGCATGTATACAGCAAGATTTCACATGTTTGGTCATGGCAATTTGGTTTAAAGGTCATGGGAAAGTCCTGGAAATCCATGTGTATCAACCCTGCCACTGTTTTCCCGCTTTTTCTTCCTTTACGAGTATGTACTGTATTTCTTTGTTCCACTCCTCAGAGACACATGCACAGCTACCGCGAGGCCTTCGAGGAGATGGACGGTGGCCCCGTCGGTCCGACACCCGTAGTTGGTGGTGAGGTGTTTCCCCAAACCCCCGCCTTCCCCATCTCACCGCAAACCCCTTACTTCAACCTGTGTAAGTCCCCCCTCTGGCTGACAGAGGGCACTGTGGAGCTCGGGCGTAGAAAACACGATATACATTAAATCCCAACTGAAGGTTGTATTCCACGAAGGTATCGATCTTATTCGGAGATTAGTCTTTAGATTTTTGCATTTACATTCACTTTTTAAATGGTTTATTTTAGTAAATATGTTACATTCCTTAACCTTTTCAGCACCAAGCTTTGTTTAGGCCTCTACTCTGAAAATTGCACACCCAAACTAAAAAGGCTGTATCTCTGCAACCACTAGGGCTCTTTATAAGTTCCATTTGGAAATGGGCTGCACTTCCAATGTCTGATGACTGAATTCATCTTTTCTTACAAGAACGTCTGCAGACATCAATCAGTACATGAAGGGGACAAAAGGGGGGATGAGAGACCAAGTCAGTTTGACGTAATCGATTTCAAACGTAGAGTTTTTCTTTCATTATAACTGTTTCCCTGAGAATAAGTTGGATCTTCCAAGAAAAAAACATGTTTCCTCAAAAGTCGAGAAAATAGAAAAGATACGTATGGACACGACCGTCCATACGGTCTCACATGCACTCCACACTAAAACGAGAGAGGTCACGTATTAGGAAAGTGTCTTTGGGCCAACTCTACCAATGATCTCATCCAGTCCTCCCCCCCCCACCAGGGCGGACTCATAAACCGTAGTCATAAAAGCCCCTCCATATTTTTAACACCCGCTCTGTTGCGCAACACCCCCTCTCCATCCCATCAAAGTGGGAACACAGAAACGCTCAGTTGTAACTTTTAACTGAGATAAACTAAGAATTTAGATTCTGAAACAAACAAACTTTCACACATTGAGATCAAATTGTTGCGTTGGATATGCGTTTGTAATAAAAACACAAGGTTTCCTTTATTGTTTTTTATTTTAATAGACCTTAAAACTAGATTCTATTTTTATCAGCTCAACACAAAAATGTCTACCTAGATTAGTTTCACAGTTATTTGTTGAACTTGTGAACAGTGCATGTTTAGCTACTAGATATATCTCCCATTTACTTCCATTACACAGTTATCTTAAGTGTTGTTGGAGTGTAAATCCCTTTCCCAAGTGTTCACTTTGGTGCTCCCGCACACACACCACCCACGATTTAAATGTGGGGCGTTTTGGAGGCAAGTACAAAGAATAGATTTGGATTCTTTGGTAAGTGGAGGATGCACGTCTCTCTACCGGAGTACCACTGTCCCACGATGTCAGCCAAATGGACCCCCCATCCCCCTCCTCATCCCTTCCCTC
>CM070107.1:4666289-4748789 GCA_036178185.1 Liparis tanakae
CGCCTCCCACACGCTGAACTCACCTTTGTCCAGCAGCAGCCCCATCCAGAGCTCACAGGGGTGAGCCCCATGCACCATGCTCTTGTATTGGTTAGAGGCCAATAGATATGACGTGTACATATGTCAGTGTAGCTATCAGGGGTTTCTGCATTGGAAGGACACATCTTGTCAATCGCACATATTTTTATTTAAGATTCATTCTCTGAAATATTTTTATTTGCCAATTGAATGGATACTTAAAGGTTAATGTTCTGTGGTGGCGTACATTGGCAGTGATGAGTTGCCCCTAGCCCGTATAGCGACTCCTGTCTGAATACCAAAGTCACCCCTTTAATGCTTTTGAGTCTCACAGTCACGTGTCCACATTAACAGTTTGATGTGTGTAGAACTTCAGCTGTTTTTTAAAATTACGTTATCCATTTTTCTTCCAGCGATCACCCCAGCAACGTTAGCACTCCGTCCCAACCAACTACTGATTCGGGCTTCCGCTCCCAGGCCACAGAGAGTGCCTACCCCACTCCCACCCCCTCATATCAAGCCCTGAACACCCCCACTTCTTCCTACCTGGATTCCAGCTCTCCGACCTCTTCCTACTTTGGCACCACCACCCCTACGCAATCATACCTTGGCACCACTACCCCTTCAGTATCCTACCTTGGCACCACCACCCCTTTGGTAGCCTACCCTGGCTCCACTACCCCTTTGGTAGCCTACCCTGGCGCCACTACCCCTTCAGTATCCTACCTTGGCACCACCACCCCTTTGGTAGCCTACCCTGGCTCCACTACCCCTTTGGTAGCCTACCCTGGCGCCACTACCCCTACGGTATCCTACCTTGGCACCACCACCCCTACGGTATCCTATCTTGGCACCACTACTCCTACGCAATCCTACCTTGGCCCCAACACCTTGCTGGGGAGCAATGCGGCCTCAGACCCGAGCCCACCCACCCAAGATCCTTCCCAGGCAACGCTGAGCCATGGAAGTCCCCATGCGCAGCACCGGACCAACATCCTGGGCTCCACCTACAACCCCCTTCTCCAGCAGCGCTTGTGTGCTATGCAGGAGGGTCCTATCATGAGCCAGCAAACATCTCCGGCTAACGGCTTTGATGTGGGTATGGCCGGTCGCAGTGGCAGTCCCACTCTTGGTCGTCATCTGTCTCAAGGAGCCCTGAGCAGCCCGGTCCTCAGCAGACAGACCTCCTTGGGACAGGTGTCTCAGCGGAGCCCGGTACTCAGCAGGCAGCCGTCCCTGGGTCAGCCCGTACAGAGCAGCCCCGTGCTCAGCCGACAGCCGTCTATCGGACACCCCCAAGGAAGTCCAGTTTTGGGCCGTCACCCATCTGTATCGCAGGTGTCCCAGAGAAGCCCCAGTCTGGACCGTCACCCCATGCATAGCGGTTACACCACCCCGGACGAAAGACATGGGAACCTGTCGCGACAGAGCAGCTCATCGGGCTACCAGGGACCGCCCACTCCCTCCTTCCCCATCTCACCTTCAGGCTACCACGATGGGGGGACGATGGGGATGGGCGTAGGGTTCCGGCAGGGCAGTCCAGCCCCTGGTTTCCAGCCCCAGCTTCCAGAGAAGAGGCGCATGTCGAGCGGCGATAGGCCAAACGCGGCGCCGTCCTACGGCACACTGAATGGGAAGATAATGTCCCCAATGAGTGGAGGGAGCAATCCCAGCTACTTCCACACCCTGTCCGACTTCTCAAGGTTCAACATGTCCGGTAAGGATGTACATCACCTGGAGTGACACAAAGACACGTTTTTGGAGGTTCGTCACTTCCTTTCTCTAACAGTGTTTTTGGTCTTTGTTGCAGATGGAAGTCCTGAGAGCAGGCTGAATGTCAAGTTTGTCCAAGACACGTCCAAGTTCTGGTACAAGCCGGACATTTCCAGGGATCAAGGTAAGAGAGACTTTCCCCTTAAATGACCTTCAAACTATTATTGTACCCTGTCTTGACCTTTCATTTTTGCTTTCTGGTGCCTGCTTGGCAGTGTCAACATTTTTGGAATATTTCTTGATATAACTTATGTCCAAGAACCACCCCCTATATGCTTCTACAGTGGAGTTTACATTGGCAGCATGCAACCTCGCAAGCAAGAAGTATGAAAAGAAGATCTAGCAATATTTTAAGAGAAATATGATTGTTTGCCACTTTCCAAAAGTATTAGACACTAAAAAAGTGAATAATACTGCATGTTTGGTTTGGTTCTGGAAACTCCCATTTAATGTGGACCTAGGTCACCATTGTTTCTCTGATGCATCTACAATGTGTGATTGAACTTTGAGGCTTTTGTTCAATTCAAAGTCAAGTTTACTTTCAGGCCAACAAGCATTAGCATAAACACTTTTCATAAATACGTGTACACGTACAAGAGATAACAAATACTTATTGATGTACACAAAACACAGACGAGCACATTCGTCGGTATATAACTATACACACATCTCTGTACGTGTGTTTGGTTGTGAGGTCACTGGCTGTGAGGTCACTGGCTGCCGCATCTGCATTTGCTTATGGCCAGTATTGGATTATATCATGTTGAATTACAAGCACATGCCCAACTGCAATGACAACACACACACACCCTCCCTTACACACACACCTACGCACACAGTTTATACTTAGTGTCATGCACTTCCAGAGGGAACAGCCCACACCACATGTAGAGAGTGAGGGAACATCTGTGTTGTTCATCTCATCTATCTTCCCTCTCTAAACTCTCACATGTGGACAGGCCGAGGCCTTGAACTAAACGGTGAAGTAATTCATCTGAAGCTCCTCTTCAACGACGGCGCGTCGAAAGCAAAGTCGCTTGTTAAAAGTCCTAGTCGTAATGAAATACAGACTTGTAGAGCGATTTATTTTAAACAAAGAGTCAGGACTTTGCTCTGGGGTGATCTTTTAACCTCTGCTAGATCAACCAGTCAAGACTCTTCCGATAAGACATCAAGTGGCACAGACCCGTTAATCACAAGTTAACCGCATCCCACAGCACGCTCGGCTTCAGGCCTGTTGCACTCTACATGGGACCACAGTAAACTCCATAGACTTCCCGCTGTATTGCAATATCGATAAAGACTTAATCGGATACCCGGTGAGATTCGCAGTCGATTTTGTGATCGTCTGAAAAGAACTGAACGCCTCCTCCTGTGTTACAGCTATCGGCCTGCTGAGAGAGAGGGAGCCCGGAGCCTTCGTCATCCGGGACAGTCACTCGTTCAGGGGTGCTTATGGCTTGGCCATGAAGGTGGCGTCTCCTCCGCCCTCAGCGCATCAGAGCAAGAAAGGTAGGGGCTCCTTCAGTCGGGAGATCTTCGGTTTCGGAGTTCGCAGACGGACTTCAAGTCAATGAGCTAACGTCTCTTTGTTAATCGCCCCCTCTCCACCGTTGCAGGCGATATCACCAACGAGCTGGTGAGGCACTTCCTGATCGAGAGCAGCTCCAAAGGAGTGAAGCTGAAGGGGTGTCCCAACGAGCCTTACTTCGGTACGGCCTGAAACACACGCTCTACTTCCTGTGCGGCCGTCACGCACACACCGGCACTCCTTTCTAAGTCGCATAGCGTGTAATCCTCCCAGTGATTCTGTAATTACTGACTTGACTGAAGTGATCCGAGTCGTGTTCGCCTCACTAATTACACTGCATGACGTGCGTGTGTCTGCCTCGCCTGCCAAATACCAAACGGGGCAAGCCGACTTCTGTAAACCTTCATATGGCCTCTCGTTGCAGTTTGTAATTGAAACTCAAATATCCGCAGCATGGCGACGAGTGTCTTTTTCTTCTACTTCCTCATAGTTGATGATTTTTGACTAGCCCGGTGTTTTCTCTGACTGTGTCCTGTGTGTGTTCAACAGGCTGTCTGTCGGCCCTGGTTTACCAACACGCCATCACACCGCTGGCCCTGCCCTGTAAACTACTCATCCCCACCACAGGTCTGTGGATTCAAATGTGTTATGCATCATGGAGCGATTCTGTTGTGTTGGTGTCCAGTTTAACAGGCTTTACAGTCACAGGCCTCTATTTTTAAGGGAACGCCACAGTGGGCTTCAGCTCATTAATCCAGACGTATGCTCGTGACTCCACAGCTGTATTTTTCCGTCAGCTTAGAATCATTTAATATGGATTACCATAAAACATATATATATATATATATATATAATATCAGAGGTGAGACTGGAACCTCTACTTGGTGAAGATGGTGTAGTGAAGGAACTGATGACGAGCCGATTACACCATCCCTCGGTCTCACTAAATAAAAACAAAAGGCAAGGCCACGACCGCTAACTTCCTCTGTCTCACGTTTGATGTAGATCTCATCGAGGAGGTTCCAGAAGTAGCCGCACCAAATCCTCTGGCTGAAAGACTGAAACAAGGAGCAGGTAAGACATGACGTCGCTTTCATTCATTTGCTTTTGGTCAAAGTTCAGCTTGTCTGAGACTCGACCACGACGTCAGCTTTTGAAAAGATCCTGGGACATTACGAACTATGTGATTAACGTGTGTCCTGAATCATCCTGTCCAATTGTTCAAAGACAACACCCTTGTTAACCCAGTGCAGAGGGCCCCTGCTGATTCCCATGGTAAACCCTGTTTTACTTGGCGACTTCCATCTGGAATGTGCATCCTGTCCGCCTGTCCGTGTCTGTTTTAACCTGCACACATTAACGACGGGCCTGTCTAATTCCTGCAGATTTGTTAGGACTGTCTGGCTTCCTCGTCCGTAACGGGCTAAATGTCTTTGTGTGGAATGATATCGGATGTCTGTGTTGCAGACGGCATGATCTCTGATGAGAGGGAATCGATATGTTTGCATGACTAGAAACAAGCAATAAATCGATTTGAGAATGAACTATCCCATTTGACTTTTTTTTGTGGTCCGATTGTGGACGTCTGCTCTCTCTCTTTTTATCCCAGCGTGCAACGTGCTCTACATCAACTCGGTGGATATGGAGTCCCTGACAGGCCCCCAGGCCGTCGCCAAGGCCATCTCGGAGACGCTGGCGGCCGCCTCCCCGGCAGCCGCAACCGTTGTGCACTTCAAAGTGTCTTCGCAGGGCATCACGCTGACCGACAACCAGAGGAAGTGAGTCCAGACCTCCCCTCCCCCCTCCCCCTTAATGATAATGTTAATGTTCTAACGTCGGGATATTTTTCGGGTGCGGACACAAAGTTCGATGTCTGAGCGTAAGATAATGAGTTTGTTTTTCGAAGGGCGAGTTTCGACACGAGTCCCGGCGCTTCACGACGTTCACACCGGATCAAGAGATCAGGCTCTCGTTACTCACGACCGCGTTTCTATCAACAGCCGCTTTAAAACCATCTCTCTGTAAGCTGCAGAGACAATTTGATCTCAACTGGATTATTTCATAAACATGCAGGATTTCAAAAACAGATTTTCATTTATTTAAATGCGAGTACTCGACTGTCGTCTATCGTCCCTTCCACGTGAATTTGTTTGTGTTTTTATGTCGATTTTTAGCTGTTTGGTGTTTAGTGTTTTTTTAATGCATATTAGATTATAAATCTGAATGGTTTATCCTGGCTAAATAAAGCATTATGCAAATTACAATAATAAAGATAGCACTGATGAGTTTAATTAACTCTTCTGGTATAACTATCAGCCAATATGTTATCAAATAATGACGTTCCTCTATAAGCCACGCCCACTACCAGTCTCCTCTCCCAATACAGAGACGGAGAAAGTCGATCACATCATCTGCTAATCCACACAAGGGACATATTCTTGTATTTTTGAGTTTCTTTAACCCCCCGCCCTCCCCGTTGTTTTTCTGTTTTCAGGCTCTTCTTCCGGCGCCACTATCCCACCAACACGGTCACGTTCTGCGACACTGACCCTCAAGACAGGAAGTGAGTACACGGACGTAGACGATCGCTTCTTAAAATGCCAACAGCGCTTCTTTATTTCGGGCTCCCGATGATTTATAAAATACTTTGTCCACAATCCATCAGAAAGGTTGACTCACAATGCTTTTCTTTACGTCTTCACAGGTGGAACAAGCCCGAGGGTGGAGCCGCCAAGTAAGTAAACCGTCTACCGTATTTGCCCCAAAACTGAACGACTGAAAGGTTTGGAGGTCCGTGATAGAAGAGAAGGGTTCAGCACTGTGAGCTTCTGATGCATCACCCCAGACTCAGCGTCTGAGAACAAGAAGGTGTAAACTGTTTAATCAGATGTGTGATTTAAAGTCCTATTTCTGAACCCCGGACTCCCCCCATTACTCACTTTGACACAAAAGCAAAAAGGGTGGAAATCAACAAAGTTAACTTCTTTAATCTGCCGAAGACTTCTTTTTGTCTCACCTTCAAACTCCCCGGCACACGGCAAAACCACATCTTCCTGCAGCTCGTCTCGTTGGTGAACACGCTGCTTGTTCTCAACTATCCCAAAAAACTAAAACTAGCTTGAATCTAAAGGACGTCTAAATCTCCGATAAACACGTATTATTTAACATGTCAGTTTCTTAGCTAGCCTATTGACGAGGATTCCACTGTGGACTGAAACACGGCCGTCTTTGTTCCTAACGCGCTCTCCGGTGTCGACCTCGCAGGCTGTTTGGCTTCGTGGCCCGTAAGCAAGGCAGCACCACGGACAACGTCAGCCACCTCTTCGCCGAGATCGACCCCGACCAGCCGGCCGGCGCCATCGTCAACTTCGTCTCCAAGATGATTGTCTCGCAGAAACGATGAGAGGGCTGACGGCAACCCCTTCACCCCCCGGCACTTTTTTTCTTTTCTTTTTTTTTTACGACGGACACTTACTTTCTGCTTTTGGACAATTCAGCATTCTGTTTTTAGTTTTTTTTTACGCGTCACCTTATTTTCTTCCTGCTCTTTTGACCTTTTTTGTTTTTTACGTGCATGTCCGTGTGCGAGAGACCGAGAGCGTGTGTATTGTGTTCGGAGTGAGTGTTTGTGTGTGAGTTTGTGTGTGCAGCTTGCATGCTGTGTGCTTTTCTTCTCGGACGGACTACTCCAGAATGGACCAGAGGAAGTGCAGAGATGGGGGCGTGGCAACGGGGACGGGAGGCGACGCTGAGCCTCCCGGTGCAGGGTAACGCGTTAGCGGGGAACGAGGGAATGACGTGGTGTATGTGCGTGTGCAAGTGTTATTTTTTTATAAAGAAGAAAGAAAAAAAAAGAAGTTGTGTGACGTCAAAAAGGTGGATTGTAAATCTATCAACCAAAGATTTGAAAAAGAAAAAAAAAGTAGTCAGGGCGCGCGTAGTGCGCCACTGTCAGAGGGTCGGAAGTATTCTTTTGTAAAACAAATATGGCTGCTTAATCAAAAAATACTGTTTCTTTCTGTATGTACTGATACTGTAGGTCAATTATGCGCCGTCGCCATTTTGCAAACAACCTTTTTGCGAGCCGGCGTGTCGTCCGTGTACATATTCTCGATTTTTGCTAGTAGGACTGTTCTAGATGACATGCGGTGCCTGACTTTCTTTTGTAATGCAAGAGCTTTGTGTGTGTGTGTGTGTGTGTGTGTGTGTGTGTGTGTGTGTGTGGGGGAACGTAAAAAACTCTCCCTGGGCTGTGTTTTAAATATCTTGTGTCGCTTAAGACGTCGTGCCTCTGATGTGCAGCTAGCGTCTGTGTTGCGATGATCTCCAGGACGCGGAGAGGAAGAAGTAGCTTCGCCGCCTGCCGTCGTTCTCTGTTCCTCTCGAAACCCGTAGGGACGGAAAAAAAGCCGTAGAAATGCGACGTCCGGAGCAGCTCATGGCAACAATTTTACGTATTATCACGCTGCGTTCACAATAAAAGCGTTGCGATATTGTCTGATCCCAGAAGCAAAGTCAACGTACAGGTGCGAGTGGTTGTGACTGAGGCAACTTTTCTTAAGCTAATCACGAGGGCGTTAGATGTTCCAACGTGGGTGGGATGTCCTCAACAAGTGTAAAGCAGAACTAGTGGTTAGTTCTTCCGTAGTGGAAGAAGAAGATGACAACGGTTTCCACGGATCAAAGCCACTGAGATGAGCCCCGCCCCCCTTCTAAGGCGCGAATGACGCGAAAAGCCTCAAAGCGTTGACAATAGTCGCAACGCTTTGGGTGTGAACGCAGCGTAAGTCCCCACAGTGAGGTAAAAAAAAAAGCTTTTTAAAGACCTGATTACAGCTGTCAGGTAGATAGGTGACCTTTGACCTCTCCATGGAACCCATCTGAAGCCTTAAAGTAAGACCCGGGCGTCGAACCGCCGACCCCGCTCCGCCTGAGCTCTGATCGGGGCCTCAAACCGCCCTTCGCTTTTCTGTGTTCGGTGATTCCCCCGATGGACAGAAGCTTCGTCAGCCGATCTATCCTGTTAACACTCACACCCTACCCGAACGTAAGCTATACATATAAATATACATATACAGATATATATATATATATATATTAAAAAAACTTCCAAACAGTGACTTAAGATATTTATTTGTGTTGCTTTGTTGCTCTGTCATCGTGTGTGTGTGTATTATAATGTACACAACCAGATGACTGGAAACCAGAAGAAAAATATATTTTTTATTTTGGCTAGTCATTGACGTAGATATAAAAGGTGTAAAGTGTGTGCGTGCATTTCAAACCGTTGTGTTTTTAAATGTGTTATCCTTTGTGTTAACTTTTTTTTTTTAAAGAGAGGGGAAAACTATTTTGTATGAACGATTGCTGTTACTAAAGTCCAAATTGGAGTTATCCTTAAAAGAAATGCCGACACAAATGTTTTATGAACTTAAAACCTGCCGAGAAAATACATTGTCCAAGTTTAGCACTTAAAATGTTGAAGTATTATCTGTGTGTTACACCCGTATGGAGATTGGATGGACAAAATAATGTGTGGAGGCGGGACTTATTAGCTCCTGTCAGTCAGCGTTGGTCAGGACGAGTCGGTAGCTGCTGCCCTCTAGTGGTGAGGAACGAGCATCACACAAGGAACCACTGAGCTCTAACAGTGTTTTAGCTGTGACTTTAGTCAAAGGGGTTGAAGTCATCACATCACTGGCAACATTAACTTTCATTTTTAATGCTGATTCATTTATTCCTTTCAAAATATTATTGTTTTAAAGCAAAAGTATGAAAAAATGCAACTTTTCAGCTGCGCACATAAATGTAGGATAAGGGCTTAGATGACGTGATTTCAAAATAATAACAAAAAAGCAATTTTTAAGATTTCAGTAGAATAACCTACACTCCATCTGAAGATGAGCATGACGTCGATATGACTTTTAAAGTCCCCTTCAAGGGCAGAGTAGAGGAGATTAGGAGGCGCTCTAGGGTCCCCGGGCAGCATGATGTAAACCCATTAAATAAAGGATTAAAAAAAAAAGAATTCACACACAAAAGAAGAAAAGAAAACGTATCTTAGTTTTTTTATACACGCGACCAGAATGTTCCGTTATTTATGAGCGAGCGCCTGCATGCGACCTCAGCGCCAACCCGGTCTGACCCGGTCCGACCCGGTCCGGACGGCGTCTGGAACCCTACAATCTATGTCTCCTGTTGGATGATGCGTGAATGAGCTGCTGCCTGTTGAGAGCTTCTGTCCTCTTCTGTTGGTTTGCTACGTTTTGGCTTTACTGTTTCTGATGGGGGAGAAAACATCACATTAAAGAACAAATCAACACGCACACCATGGCCGTCTTTCGTTTCTCTCCCGTCAAACTGGATCTTACGAGAGGGCGTGGCAGGTGAGTCGGGCTTGGTTGAGCTGGAGCCTCTGGAATCAGTTCTATGAACGAGGAAAGAACGAATCCAGGAGACACGTTGACAAACTTCTGGATCACATTAAAGATGGAATGAGTTTAGTCCTTCGTTGAATCTGTTGTTTCATTTTTAGAATCAAATATAAAGACAGAACACCGAATGTTTAAATGTTTAAATGTTTAAATGTTTCTGCTTTTTAACCCAAAGTCTTCTTACACAGAAATGTCTGCAGTAAACGGTCCTTTCCCTCTTTCCCTCCCCCTCTCTCCCTCCCTCTCTCTCTCCCTCTTCTCTCTCCCTCTCTTTCCCTCCTCCCTCTCCTCCCTCTTCCCACCCTCACTCTCTCTCCCCCTTCCTCCCCCTCCTCTCTCCCCATCTCCTCCCTTCCCTTTCTCTCTCTTCCTTCTCTCGCTCTCTCCCCTGTACTTCTCTCTCACCCTCTCCTCTTTCTCCCTCTCTCTCCCACACTCTCCCTCTCTCTTCCTCCCTCCCTCTCTCCCTTTCCTCATCTCTTCCCTGTACTTCTCTCTTCTCCCTCATCTCTCTTCCCTTCCTCCCTCTCCCCCTCTCTTCATTGTTCTCTCTTATACTTCTCTCTCCTTCTCTGACTCTCTCTCTCTCTTATACTTCTCTCTCCCTCTCTGACTCTCTCCCTCCTGTACTTCTCTCTCTCTTCATTTTACTCTAACGGTGCCACAAGGAGTCCTCCTAATGGGTTGAGGTATTAAAGCATACGTCTAGATAAGGTGATTTGATGTATTTTAAGGGAGGAGTCACTTGCTCCTGACATCTGATTGGCTGTTCGTTGGCTGCTGGTCGTGACGCACAGGCAGCGCTCCCCTGATGTGAGGTGTAGTACTGCGTGTTGGCCACTTGGTGTCAGTGTTTCCTCTCCAAACGAAGCCAGAGGCCCAACGCCTTTGAACTCTGATAGGTGACACTCTACACTCTGAGATGGTTCTGAAGCCTTCATCTATTCTTCTCTTCTTTTCTGTGTTGGTATTCTACTCTTCTGGCATTTCTTCCATGTTGTATGAATCAAACATAAAGAGAGACCCGAATGTTTCAATGTTTCTGCTTTTAAACCCACAGTCGTCTCTCTCTCTCTCTCTGTCTCTCTCGCTCTCCTGTACTTTTCTCTCTCTTTTCCTCCTGTACTTTTCTCTCTCTCTCTCCCCTGTACTTTTCTCCCTCTCTCCTGTACTTTTCTCTCTCTCTCACACACACACTCTCTTTCTCCCTCCTGTACTTTTCGCTCTATCTCTCTCCATCCGGTACTTTTCTCTCTCTCCCACTCTCTCCTGTACTTTTCTCTCTATCTCTCTCCATCCAGTACTTGTATCTCTCACCCTTTCTCTCTCTCTCTTTCTCCTGTACTTTTCTCTTGCTCCTGTATCTCTCTCTCTCTCTCTCTCTCTCTTTCATATCATGGGAGAATCTAAGGCCGCCACAGGAAGTCCTCCGTAGCGCTTCCTGTGAGGAGGATGACCCTCTCTTCAACTCCCTCACTAGAATAGAATTGTGACTCAGGAAAAATTATAATTCCATCTCCGTAAAGAGCGTGGGGGGGGGGGGGGTGAAAAGGGGGGAATATAGAGGGTCTATTTGTGTGTGTGTGTGTGTGTGTGGGGGGGGGGGGGGGTCGGCGTTGGCTTCTGTGTGTGTGCTCTCCCCAGTTTGTCCTCCAACAGACGGGATTACAACACTTTTTTCACATTCGGACATCTTTGCGGGCCGACTCACGCCATATGCCGACGGGTTGAATCCTTCTTCTATCACCTGGTTGTGGACTTGGCATCGCTGCCTAGCTTAGCTTAGCTTAGCTTGAGTTTTGATAGCTATTTATCTAGAAGGCTAACCCTACCCGTTCAGGACTGTGGTGGCTTTTCTTACCCGTGGTGACATCATAACCTTCAGTTGTGTCCATGACCTTCACCGGCTAGTCGCCTTGTGGTCGGCCATTGGGGCGCTTCTTGTCCCTTTTAGCAGCGCAGAGAGAGGAAGTGGAGGAAACTCAAACTCCATCGAAACCAAAACCAAAACCAGAGTTGTGTGATTGTTGGAGCGGCAGAGAGACCGACCCGGACGGATTCGGTGGGTTTTATTTTGTTTCTGTGGAGTTTGAAGGAAGTGCGTTTGACCACGCGGCGCCCAAAGTAGCCGCAGCCGCTGGTTGTTTGAAGATGGCCGGTTGGGAAAAATAAAAAGAATAACAAATACTACCTCAACTATGCATGAATGCATAAGGGGCGGGATTAACTAAAGCGAAGGGGCGGGGCTAATTAAATTCATGCGAGTCCTTTTTTTTAAGATTCTGACGGATGAACAGTTTCGTCGTTAAGTATTAGAAACCTTCAGTGGGCTTTATATATATTTATGTTTTTATGTATATATATATATATATATACATAAATATCTATATATATTTATTTATATCTATTTATTTAATGATATATATTTATATATATATATATATATATATATTTTCTTTTCTTTTTATATATATTTATTTATATATTAAAAAAATATATTATATATTTACTTATATTTATACATATATACATACATATATACATACAATATACAATATACATATATTTATATATGTATATATATATATATATATATATATATGAAATACGTGGGTGATAGTAGAATAGTACTAATGCACGTTTCATAGAACCCATTTTTCTGAAGTTATACTAAATGTATATATTTTCTTGGTTGCCCTCTGTTCCTGCAAAGCACTTAAAATACATAATAGGTCAAATCGACTTCCTCATTCGTGAGGGAGAAGAAAAAAATTATAATCTGGAAATCAATATTTATCCGGTCGGCAAAAAGTGCGACAACGGCAGCGGAGCAACAGGTGTCTGTTTCCTGAAGTTGCCCGTTGCCCGTTGCCACCGTCTGGAGTGTGAGGCCTCCTGCCTCCACTCCAACACACACAGGAGTCACTTTACACTTCGCCAGATGGAGTGTCAAGAAAGAAAATACACAGGCCGTACAGTATTCACCCGACACTCGGATACGCCACGGTGTACCAGGAACCAGGCAGATTACAGTTTGAGTATAAATGCTGCTGTTCTCCCCGGACGTCGACCAATCGGATCAAAAGGGACTCATTCTTCTTTTCATCGTGAATTATTACGACTCAGCCGACCAAATAATCCACGTTGTTGTGTACAGCATGCGTACACTTGGATGTCTGTGCGTTACAGTACAGTGTGTATCCTTGTGTGTGTGTGTGTGTGTGTGTGTGTGTGTGTGTGTGTGTCCATCCTGTGACTCACTCCTATTCCAAACGTTTCCATCGCGGCCCCGTCAGGGTTCTGTCACCATCTGGAGGTCGGAGGCCCTCGTGGGCCCCGGCTCAAAGGCTCCGACTAAAAATACAACCTTCAGGATGTTATTGCAAAAAGCACCAATACGTGACTCGCCTGGATTTCATGCTTCTGGCGCTTTTCTGCCTCCTTCCCATAAATAACGGGAGGTGGAATTGTGCACACACACACACACACACACACACACACACACACACACACACACACATGCATGCATCATACAGTAGTAATACTGTTGTCACGCAGGCATGCAACGGCTTTGATGAAAGACTCTTCCTGCAGTTCAATATTTTATATGAACCATGGTGTGTGTGAGTGTGTGTGTGTGTGTTTGCGTGTGTGTGCTTGCAGTGACACACCCACAGAACCCATGAACTCTGCTGAGCATCTTCTATTTAAGTTTTTTGTTTTGGGCTTTGGTTTTTTTTCGGGGGGGGGGGGGGATCCTCCATCTTGTTTTAGACCAACAGGAAGTTCCTGCACTGGACACTTCCTGTGCAACGGATTGCACCGGCTCTCACCTGTACTCACATTTGGACGCCACTGTCGGACTATTTCCTTTGTGTTTCTTTCCCCCACTGGCTCGGTTGTTTGTGTTTGTCTGTTTACATGGTCAACCGGTTTTAAACGGTGGTGAACGCCGGTACTGCATCGGGTCCTCTTGTGACGGAGCGAGGCCCGCCTCTATAGGCGCCACACACACGTCGCCCGCAGCGTCGTTCAAAGAACTGCGATGGCTCCTCGGTGTTGACTAAAGTGACTTTAAAAAGACGCAGCAGGTCTCTGGTTCGGATTAATGTACCGAGAGTCAGATTCTAAAGTCACGGGGAGGCGGTGGTCCTCGTGGTCGGGCCGCTCCAGGACCGCCCGGCACCGCAGGGACGCGTCCTCGACTTCACGCGGTCATGACGGTCAACGAAAGATGGCTTCATCCGGGTTCAATGTTTACCGGGTACCGAGATCTGAGTATGGCTGTGGTGATTTCAACCTCCTAACCCTTCATCCTTCATCCCAATCTCCTCATCCCTAATTCCAGCCTCTTCATCCTTCATCCCAACCTCTTCATCCCTCATCCCAACCTCCTAACCCTTCATCCATCATTCCAACCTCTTCATCCTTCATTCCAAACTCCTCATCCTTCATCCCAACCTCTTCATACTTCATTCCAACCTCTTCATCCTTCATTCCAAACTCCTAACCCTTCATCCCAACCTCTTCATACTTCATCCCTCATCCCACCCTCCTTGTCCTTCATCCCACCCTCTTCATCTTTCATTCCAACCTCCTCATCCTTCATTCCAACCTCTTCATCCTTCATTCCAAACTCCTAACCCTTTATCCCAACCTCTTCATCCTTCATCCCAAACTCCTAACCCTTCATCCCAACCTCATTATCCTTCATCCCACCCTCTTCATCTGTCATTCCAACCTCTTCATCCTTCATTCCGAACTCCTAACCCTTCATCCCAACCTCATTATCCTTCATCCCTCATCCCACCCTCCTTGTCCTTCCTCCTCATCCTTCAAGCCAAACTTACTTGACTTTTAAACAATGTTTTCACGCGAGTGACGTTGCTACAATTCTTATGCTACGTTGTTTGGGGGTAATTTGTCACTATTATATTCAAATAAAACATACACATTAAAGAAACATATTACTTTGACCAAAATAGTCCTACGATGTCTCTTTGCCCCCCCCTCCCCCTTCATAGTCAACCATCGCCGATCCAGGAGCCCCCCCCCCTCAGCCAATCAACACATCCCAGAGCCCTGTAACAGATGGCCGCAGAGGGTCAGCAGGGGTCAGCAGGGGTAGGGGAGGGGGTTGGCTAAGGTTAGGGGGGGGGGTTGGCTGAGGTTACAGGGGTGTTTGGGATTGTTGTGACGTGGCCTGTCTGCCTCTCAGGATGCAGGTGGATGAGTAGCATGTGGCCGCCCCCCCCCCCATCCCACAGTGTAATCTCCCAAAGTCAGGGGCTTGAAATTGCAGGTCTGGCGGGACTCCGTGGTGATTCTCGACATCCCCCCTCCCCCCCCCCAACAAAAAGAAAAATCTGTGTTCCGCTTACTCGGCGCCCCCACTCGCACCTGCTCTGGAAAAAGTGCTGTGTTAAGCCTCAGGGGGGGGGGTCCTAAGAAAACACAAGGCACAAGGGAAGGACTGATGGGCCCGGCCAGTGTGGGTACATGATTAATCTGTGCTGATTAACCCCTGTGACCTTTGACCTTTTTGATTAATTGAAGGTATGTTTTCACTTGTTTATTTGATTTTTTTCTTTGTCGACTTAATTTATTCAGCTGCGTGTACAATTGAGCAAATACATTAAATTCAGTTTGTTTTTTATAGCCCAATATCACAAATGACTAATTGTCCTCAGACTGCTTTACAATAAAGCCTCAACATTTTATCCAGATCTGAACCCTCGTCTTCGTCACACTTTTATGTCCTAGTTGTTTTCTACCCATTACGTTTTAACATCTTTGCCATTACACGCTCAGAACCTCCACTGGATCCACTGGATTGACACACTGGATCCACTAGATCCGCTCCGTTCAGCAACGAATCCAGTTCCACATTTCTGTCACTACATACAAGGCTCTCCATCAGAGCCTCTTCCCACCTTCCTGACCTCCTGCGCCAACCTACTCCAACCCGCAACCTCACATCTGTCAACCTCCTCATCCTTCATCCCAACCTCCTCATCCTTCATCCCAACTCTCTCATCCTTCATCCCAACCCCCTCATCCTTCATCCCAACCTCCTCATCCTTCATCAGAACCTTCATCCCAACCTCTTCATCCTTCATCCCAACCTCCTCGTTCTTCATCCCAACCTCCTCATCCTTCATCCCAACCTCTGCATCCTTAATCCCAACCTTCATCCCAACCTCCTCATCCTTCATGTCAACCTCCTACCGATGCTGGAGGAAAGGCAGTACCCCGATGCTACAAAGCAAGAGCAGCAACCCGATGCTACAGAGGAAGAGTAGTACCCAGATGCTACAGAGGCAGCAACCCGATGCTTGAGGAAGGGCAGCTGTCTGGGAACCCCACAGCTCACTGAACCACTGAGGATGCCCTGCTACAATATACAGGCGCTGCAGAGAGAAATGAAAACAAGGGAAAATGAACAGTGACCGACACCACATCAGCTTGTGTGTGTGTATGTGTGTGTGTGTGTGGGGTGGGGGGGGGGGGGGAGTGTGTGTGTGCTCACATAAGTACGCCACTGATATCTCTGGGAAAGTGTTTTCTCTCGCTCAAGCCGGATTTGGGCTGGCAGATGCGTTTGCGTCTGGTGGGACTGTGTGTGTGTGTGTGTGTGTGTGTGTGTGTGTGTGTGTGTGTGTGTGTGTGTGTGTGTGTGTGTGTGTGTGTGTGAAGGGGGCGGGGCTTTAATCGTGGCAACCGTAAACAGTCGCTGGTATTGAGTTCTTCCTTCTTCCCGGGTCTTTTTTTTTTTCAGTGCACGTGTGCGTCCATGTCCGTCAGCGCCTGTGAGTAATGTCCAGATCGCTCCACTTAGCGGCGTCGCCTCGCAGCTCGGATCACATCGGGAGAAGCCGACAAAATATGAAGTGGTATCATATAAATATCTCGTGGTTCCATATCGACGGCTCGTTCACACGCCTGGAGCGCGTTGAACAGCTTTGCTAACGGACACAAGAGAGGAAGTCTTTTTTTGAGAAGGTTCGACTCCATGGGGTTAATAGTTGGCTCCTGATTCTGTTTTAACAAAACTATTTTAAAGAGTGTAATTCCAATTAAAAGACCATCAGGGAAAAGAACATCACTATATTCAACCATTCAGTAATCAGTGATCAAGGAACACAGAAGACGACTATTCTGAACATATTGTGATTTACATTTTTGCTGATGACACCCGCTTTCATTATTTTATTATTCCTATCTATTGCGACGTGTATATTTAAGCACGTTCATGCTCGATCGCATGGTCTATGCTCTCTGTGTTTATGAGTGCGTGTGGATTATGTGATGCAGCTGCTGCTTGCAGACAAACGTCCCCTGCGGGACAATAAAAGTATCTCTTATCTCATCTTACATCGTATATGTTGCTTAAATTGATGACGTGACCTCTTAAACAAAACAATACATTTTTATTCCAAAAAGTATCCCTGTTACATAACAGAAAATAATCCGATACATGTTGTAAACTAACGTCCGATAGCTGCTTGCGTGCGACACCTGTTCTGGTGCTGATTCCCATGGTAAGCCCGATGAGGAAGGCAGGCTGCCACTCACAGTGGAAGCTGGCGTCATTGTCACATTTGCACTTGTGCTGTGAAAGCGGTGACCCCGATGTGAACCCCGTCGTGAACCCCGACGTGAACCCCGACGTGAACCCCGACCACTCGCTGGCTCGGCTTCTGGCTCCCACCACAGTAAAAACAACAACTGATCCCGCTGAGTGTTTCGTTAAGTTAATTCAATTCAATTCAATTCAGTTTATTTGTATAGCCCAGTTTCACAAATTACAAATTTGTCTCAGAGTGCTTTACAATCTGTACACATAGACATCCCTGACCCAAAACCTCACATCGGACCAGGAAAAACTCCCAAATAACCCTTCAGGGGGGAAAAAGGGAAGAAACCTTCAGGAGAGCAACAGAGGAGGATCCCTCTCCAGGATGGACAGATGCAATAGATGTAATTTGTACAGAAGGACACATTTAGAGTTAAAATACATTCAAGGAATCTGACAGAGTTTATCAATAGTTCATATTTAGGCATATTCCACGATAGAGAGTTTGGAGACCTCCCAAGTGGAGGAGTGGGCGGAGTCCCAGCAGGGCAGTGGCACAGCTGGCGACAGGAACTCACGATCCAACCATCGAAGGTCCATCAGCAGATGGGATCTATGCCGTCTCATAGGGTCCGATGACCCCATGAGACGTGAAGTCAGAAGGACTCCGGGGAGAAAGCAGAGTTAGTCATGTGTGATGGAGAGATGAAGATTCATCCATAGGAGAAAGAAAAGAGGAGAGAGGTGCTCAGTGCATCCTAAACATCCCCAGCAGCTATAAGCCTATACCAGCATATCCAGGGGCTGGACCAGGGCAAACCTGATTCAGCCCTGACTATAAGCTCTGTCAAAGAGGAAAGTCTTCAGTCTACTCTTGAATGTGGTGACTGTGTCTGCCTCCCGGACTGAAGGTGGAAGCTGGTTCCATAAAAGAGGAGCTTGATAACTAAAGGCTCTGGCTCCCATTTTACATTTTAAGACTCTAGGAACTACAAGTAGCTCCCAAGATTTAGTGAGCGCAGCTCTCTGGTGGGCGATACGGTACTACAAGCTCTTAAGATATGATGGTGCATCACCAATTAAGGCTTTGTAAGTTAAGAGAAGAATTTTAAAAGTGATTCTTGATTTTACAGGAGCCAGTGCAGAGCAGCTAGTGCAGGAGTAATGTGATCTCTTTTCTTAGTTTTAGTGAGAATACGAGCTGCAGCATTCTGGATCAACTGGAGGGACCTAAGAGATTTATTAGTGCAGCCTGATAATAAAGAGTTGCAGTAATCCAGTCTCAAGTAACTAACGCGTGAACCAATTTCTCTGCATCTTTTTGAGACAAGATGTGCCTGATTTTTGAAATATTACGTAGATGGAAGAATGCAGTCCTTGAGATTTGCTTTATGTGGGAGTTAAAGGACAAGTCCCGATCAAAGATAACGCCGAGATTCTTTACAGTGGTGTAGGATGCTAGAGTAATGCCATCTACAGAAATCACATCACCAGATAATTGATCTCTGAGGTGCTCAGGGCCGAGTAGAATTACTTCGGTTTTGTCTGAGTTTAACATCAAGAAGTTGCCGGTCATCCATGTTTTTATGTCACTAAGACATGCTTGAATTTTAGTGAGTTGGTTAGTCTCCTCTGGTTTTATCGATAGATATAGTTGAGTATCATCTGCATAACAATGAAAGTTTATAGAGTGTTTCCTGATAATATTGCCCAAAGGAAGCATCTATAAGGTAAATAGAATTGGTCCAAGCACAGAACCTTGTGGAACTCCGTGACTAACGTTGGTGGTCATTGAGGCTTCATCGTTTACAAATACAAACTGAGATCGATCTGATAAATAGGATTTAAACCAACTTAGGGCGGTGCCTGAAATACCAATCGACTGCTCCAGTCTCTGTAATAGGATGTTATGGTCAATGGTGTCGAATGCAGCACTAAGGTCTAACAAGACCAGTACAGAGAGAAGTCCTTTATCTGCTGCCATTAAGAGGTCATTCGTAATCTTCACCAGTGCTGTCTCTGTGCTGTGGTGTTTTCTAAATCCTGACTGAAACTCTTCAAATAAACTATTCTGATGTAGAAAGTCACACAACTGATTTGGACCACTTTCTCAAGGATCTTAGAGAGGAAGGAGGTTAGAGATCGGTCTGTAGTTAGCCAAAACCTCTGGATCCAGAGTGGGCTTCTTCAGGAGAGGTTTAATTACAGCTACTTTGAAGGAATGTGGTACGTGGCCTGTTAACAAAGACACATTAATAATATCCAAAAGAGAGCTGCCAATTAAAGGCAAAACGTCTTTAAGCAGCCTAGTCGGGATAGGGTCCAAGAGACAGGTAGACGTGTTAGAAGTAGAAACCATTAAAGATAATTGGTCACGGTTGATGGGAGAAAAGCCATCTAAATATATACCAGGACATACAGGGTTTCCAAAGCCATTCCACTTGAGGACAGATTGGCACTGGTTAAGGGCAAGAGATTATTAATCTTGTCCCTAATAGTTAAAATCTTCTCATTGAAGAAGTTCATGAAGTCATTACTCCTGAGGTCTATAGGAATACTGGGCTCCACAGAGCTGTGACTCTCTGTCAGCCTGGCTACAGTGCTAAAGAGAAACCTAGGGTTGTTCTTATTCTTCTCTATTACTGATGAGTAATATTCTGCTCTGGCATTGCGGAGGGCCTTCTTATAAGTTTTAAGACTATCTCGCCAAACTAAGCGGGATTCTTCCCGATTAGTTGAACGCCAAATGCTTTCAAGCTTTCGTGACGTTTGCTTTAATGTGCGGGTCTGAGGGTTATACCAGGGTGCAAACCTTCTCTTCCTCACTGTCTTCTTCTTCAGAGGGGCTATCGAGTCCAGTGTCATTCTCAGTGAGCCTGTGGCACTATCAACAAGATGATCAATCTGGGACGGACTAAAGTTAGACCAGTTAACAAGCTCCGTCTCTCTTTTCTTCTCCTTTTCATCCACATTTTTATTTTAACTCATCACGGAGTATACGGACTGACAACGGGAGGTTCAGGAGCTATACGGCTACGCACCAAATATTAAACAAACTGTTGGGTTTTAATTATTAAAAAAATAACATATCTTGAGACTAAGACTCATATTAAAGAGTTCAGAGTTGGTTTAATAAAAATGTAAAGGGTTAGGGTAAAAAAAATGATAAAGAGTAAAACCACAGGCCGAGCACGCGCTTGTTGCAACCAAATCACAAGATGCCTACGCACTGTCCCTTTAAGGCCCTACGCACTGTCCCTTTAAGGCCCTACGCACTGTCCCTTTAAGGCCCTACGCACTGTCCCTTTAAGGCCCTACGCACTGTCCCTTTAAGGCCCTACGCACTGTCCCTTTAAGGCCCTACGCACTGTCCCTTTAAGGCCCTACACACTGTCCCTTTAAGGCCCTACACACTGTCTCTTTAAGTCCCTACACACTGTCCCTTTAAGGCCCTACGCACTGTCCCTTTAAGACACTACGCACTGTCCCTTTAAGGCACCTTCGAATGCAAAATGTTCATTGCATATGTTTTTTTCAGGAAGGAAATGCATATAATATATTCATTAGTCCCAAAGGAAACATACAATAAGAGCATTTTCAATACACTTGAGAGAACTATCATAGTAGTATCGGGAGCCAGAATCATCTGCACAGGTCTCAGTGTTTTAGACGTATTAATGCGTAAAAGATACATGCAGTGTCTTTGAACCCAACATAACGGGTACTTTAATCTCGGCACACAGAAACCTTTCTTATCGTATTGAATGGGGGAGAAGAGAAAAAAGAGTCACTGGAGAAATATCTAGTCTACAGTCCCAATGAATTAGTGGAGAGTTAACAGGTTAAAGTCCAGCCAGCAGCAGCCAGCAGAGGGCTAATTAAGGCCCGGTCGCCAAAGGTCACATTGCAGAGCCCCATCTGCTCCCTGACCTTGACCTCTGCGCCAAATCACCCTCAGCTGTGTGTACGCGAGTGTGTTAATATACACACACGTGTGTGTGTGACACTGCTACACTACCTCGAGGGTTTGAAGTGGGCTGGGGTGGAGAGGTGACCACCTTTGACCTTTTTTATCCATTCCTGTGGACTCTCAGTGTCACGGCCCACAGCTGCAACATCCAGCAGGTGTGACGACTGGTTTTTTTAGCTCGGATCTGCGGAGGCGTTGAGGTTGGAGGAATTCGAATGTCTGCTTCCAACAAAAAAAGGCCTGAGAATGATGATAAGTCTAACTTAAAAAAAGGGCCAATATGCATAGGATACAAGTTTAATATGACATATGGAGATCCAAAATAAAAGTACAAAGTAACACACCACATGCAAAGAAACACATTTAAAAGATAGAAGGATATATTTTTCACTTCAGCGGGAATTTAAAGTTGAGAATGACCCAAAAACAAGGAAACGCGGCGTCACACAGCACCCGCAATCAAATGAATTGCTCTCATATAGATGCAATGCACTGAAGCATCCTTTCTGAGTGCTACTCTGGCAGCTAAGAAGGGGGGGGGGGGGGGGGGGAACAGTCCGCCCTCATGGCGGTCTGTGGGCGAGGAAGGAAAACCAAACGGTATATTGTGTGTATGTGCATTCTATTAAAGCCCTCATCGATGTACAGTGTGAGCCTGTTGTACATACGAGTAGCCCACACATCCATAAGCGTGGTTATGTGTGTGTGTGTGTGTGTGTGTGTGTGTGTGTGCGTGTGCGTGTTAAACGGCCTCCGCCGGGGCCGATTGTGTTCATGTGGGGCAGATGGGCGAGCGGCGTGCCAGGTCTCGGTGGGGGGGTGGGGGTGTGTGTGTGTGTGTGTGGGGGGGGGGGGGGGTGACCAGAGATGCCGTCTGGGCCGCTGTGTGCTCGCGGCCTGGCAGGCAGCTCTGGCTCTCCGCTGACCTCTGCCTCCAGCAGGCTGCCCTCGCTCACTCACCTCATTAGCTTGACGGGAGCGAGCAAACACATTTAGGCATCGTAGAGCTCACAGCACTTCCATGGGAACCCACCCCCCACTTCTTTTAGTCATTTCGGTAATATGTGCTGTACACAAACACACGCCCACGTGTAAACACCGATTTCTTTTGCCTAAGAGGCTGTTAGAGAACAATCAGACAGACGAAAAGAAGCATATATATAGATATATATATATATCTATATATATACATATGTATGCATATACTGTATATATAAATATGAATTAAAATATATATAACAAAATATATAACTATATGAATTAAAATATATATAACAAGATATATAAATATATAAAAAAATATATAATATGTATGTGTGTCTCTGCATGTACATGGCCTGAATATACATATATACATATAATATTTTATATATGTATTTTTTACATATATATGTATATGTGGGGCATGTACATTCAGAGACACACATATTTAACTGCATCCAGGATTGTAAATGAAGGCCAGGTACTGAATTAAATCTTGCTACATTTGGACCCTACTTTCAAAAGTCTCTCCGAAAAAGAAATCAACCTTTCAGCAACAAAACCCCTCAATGTCTCAATATTATACCGATGCCTGTCTGTAGCTACAGAAGTAAAGGAGGTCCTCAGACCCGCTGTATAGCTGTTCCTAAAGCTCGTCATCGGTGCTAACGACTCAGAACCAGCACAGAATCAGACCAAATCCTGCAGGTTCCTCGAGAAACAGTCGGAGGCTGAATTTCAGGGCCCGGCTTCAGGAAAAACGAACATTTGGGTTCTTATTCGTCTTGTTCTAAGGGTACAGAGGACAAATATTGTCTCATTTGATTTAATGAGAGACCTTCCTCTGTGACGCCAAAATAACCCTTATGCTGTGTTCACACTGGACGCGTTGAGATTTCATGCAAAGTCAATGCAAAGCTGCGTAGAAGCTGCGTATTTTCCAGCGAGCAGCGAGTCAGACGCGTCTGAAGCAGCACGAACAGAGCGAATGTCGCGGGGCGAACAGAAGGAACACAGCGAACTGACGCAGCTCCTTGACGCGCGAGTTGAAATTTCTGAACTCGAGCAGCAAAGACGCGTGAGTCATAGTTGCGTCAGCCAATCAGCGTTGAGAAGCTCGTCATCGTCCTGCCGGTTTAGAAAGTGGAGGAAAAGATTCTTGTCGCCGTTGGTAGGCACCCCGAACTTTATGACACGACTCTTTACTTACCGAAACCGTAGCAATAAAGATGAAGCGTAGAAGAAGGTCGGAGAGGCCGTGGGACTACCTGATACGTTTAGAATGTGTGCATTTGCTTTTATTCTCGCTGTGTGTTGTACTTTACTATGAAGCAAGCGCCGGCATACGTGTTTCATGGCAGCGGAGATCTGCCGCCGGAGGAGGAGGAAAAGTCTCAGACACACGAATCATAGAGAGAAGAGAGAGAGAGCAGCGAGAGAGCAGCTCGGTCCGCTAAAAAGTGGAAGCTCTCTGCGGTCCTGTCGTTCCTCGACCCGTGTATTACTCCGCGGGAGACTAGCGGGAACATGGGGGGAGGGGCGGAGGGCCGTGGAAGTCAGGACCGCAGAGTCCAGAGAGAAGAGAGAAGAGAGAAGGAGAGAGAGAGGCAGCAGCAGGGCGTCTCACAGGGTAGTCGACAAGTGAAGACACAACATCTCAGTCTGGTTAAGGAAAAGATTCATATGGCTGAAGAAGCGGGCGTGATAAGCCACGCCCCCGACGAGAATGCTGCGTCAGACGCGTCGAGAATTTTTTCGACACGTCCGGTGTGAACGTAGCATTACATATAGTGACGATACAGATGTGGCATACTAGAAAACAACAGGAAGAGAAGAACGTTGACAAGAGGTTCCGCTGGGTTCCGAGCTTGCTCAACAGTTTTTGTAGAACATAGGGGAAAGGGGCGGGACTTAGCGAGGGGGTCAGTTGTTTTCAACCCAAACTAGCGTTGCCGTCGTCAAGCAACAGGCCCGGCGGTGGGTGGCATTCCAGAACGGGAGGTGAAATAAGTCACAGGTGGTGTTAAAGAGGTGTTAAAGAGACGGCAGCCAGAAGGGAGGAAGAAAGATGGACGTGCTCTGGTACTTCACAGCCAAGAGGGGGAAAGGAGCCCTAGAGGAGCCACTATCAAATATATTTATGCTTTTCAATGGGTAAACAAACCATTATAAGAGAGAATAGTGAATTAACTATTAGACATTGTCAAGTACTAACAAGTCTTGCAACTAGAAGACTCAAAAAAACAAAGCTTCTCTTCTCTTTGTTTGCCTCACGGATTGATCCCCCCATTTTGACCCTGCCTGTACCCAGTAAAGACGATCAGTGTTGTTACCCCTGTCTCAGAGTCGTGCATTTGGGTTCCAGTTTGTTCCAACATAACATTAAAATCATTTTCGAAGACGATGCTGAACCCCCCCCCAATAATTCGTTATACTTGTTGAGGACATCCCATACATGTCGGAACATCTAACGTCGGTAGCAACGCGTCAACTTGCAACGCTTTTGGTGTGAGCCCTTCGTTAAGGATCCAGCATCATGAATGAAGGGTCCAGCATGTCAGCCTCTGTGACTCGAGTCAAGCTCCTGTCCCCTTGTTTCCTTTATTACCCATGTGCCCCCTGCTGGTCAGTGTTAACAATGACCCATGAGGCTTATATCAGCCGGTGCCCATGTAAATACGCACCCTCATGAACATCTCCCATTTGGGCTTATTTGTCGGTCGCCTTAAAACACGAATCTCCGCTGAACTTCCCTCCGACTGGAGCTAAGGTTCAATCATCAGGCCACAGAGTATTTATTAAGCCACATCTGGGATTGTCGTTACGGAGCTGAAGTCGAAAAGCGAATGGGAAGGAGATGTGATTGAGTGGATGTGGAGAGAGCACCAAAGGAGGCAAAATGAAGGAAGATAAAGTAGATCACGCTTTTTGTGTGTCAGGGTACCGTGTTCATATCGGACCGGAGAAGAATTTGCAATAACTTATCCTTTGTTTTCACTGTTGTAATATAAAAATGCATTTTTCAATATCAATATCTCAGGGTAGCTTTAGCTAAAGACGTATGCAAACGTGGCGAAAACGTTTCTAAACATCTGGTCATGAGATGGAATATTGGGGCAAATATTTAAAGTCATAGCCGTGAAAGCACCAACAGTTCAAGCCACCGAACACAGATAATGAAATCTATCCTCGCAATCTGTTTTTTCGCTGTTTGAAAATGTGTCTCTTCTTTCTTTTCCTACTCTCTCTCTCTATCCGTCTGTCCTTTAGTGTGTGTGTGTGTGTGTGTGTGTGCGTGTGAGTGTGCATGTGCATGTGTGTGTGTGTGTCCTGTTCTTTCCCTGTAGCCTGGAACCACATGAAAGGACGGACGCAAGAAATTCAGCTTCCTGTGCTGGGCGAGGTCCAAGGACCCACTGAGCATATGAAAGCAACTGCAAAAAAGGGGAAAAGACAAAGTGAACTACACAAGTTCGGGACACATTTATTCCACAGACAAAAGCCAGAGGTTCAGGATGACGCCTCGGACCGGATGATCGGTAAAGAAAAGTAGGGTGGCCGTCGAAACTGGACGTCAAAGTTGGAAAAGAAATGCTTCCTCCAAAAACCGAGATTTGGATCTATGTCGTTCTGTGTGAGACTGGTGATTGAATAAAAGACTCGAGAGTGGCTGGCGTTGGCTCCGAGGGGATCTACGAGGCTCTTTCATCTTTCCATGTGTCCAGCAGCAATGTTTTTGGTTCCCCCCTCCCCTCCCCTCTCCCCAAACCCCGGTATCATTGATGTGGTTGGGTACAGTGGAGTGTTGATGCCAGCCTCTTACGTGAGGTCAACCGGGCTGCGTTAGAACGGTGTTGGAAGTCTGTGATGGCGATCCGCTCACATGTGGCGCCAACACATTCCTGATGTTTATAATCATGACTCACCAAAACCTGTGGGAAATGGAAGCATTGTAGCCCTGGATCTAAAAAACACACACACACACCTACACAGCCCGAGTAGGCAACCTCCGGTGCTTAAAGAAACTGCAGTTCCTCTAATGGACACTTGAGGCTGGCTGAGTCAATACCCGTATATGACCATTAATAACTATCTGAGGGTGAATTTTGAATCATACAAAAAGGCTTAAAGGCACAGCTGCTCTTGGTGACAGGCGGGCGCCGTCTCCGGTTACCCTCCGTTAGCTGTCTTGGAGTCGCCCAGTCTCACGTTAGCTCAACCGACAATCCATCTCTTTGCATAGTTTTGCTAAGCGGACGATGGCAGGAGTCACGCACTTTGACTTTACTCGGAAACCTTTGAGTCCAGATGTCCCGAGTGACGGTCCAGCACACACAGCAAAAGTAGAACCTCAAACACATCTGTTGTACTCATTGAACAAAGGTTTAGGGCAAGGTTGCTATGTCGACAACCCGAGAACCCCCAAAAACTAAACGCAGAGGCTTTTGTTCACAAGTTAACATATTTAGGTAATGAGAATTTTGCAGTTTGTCCACCACTGTCATCCAAATAGGGTCTTTTTAGACGCCTCAGTCAAGTCGAGCTGAAATTAAACTGAAAAGTCTTCAAGATTTAATGTAAATGGAATCAGTCAAAGACAATGTTGAATGAAAAGAGGTGGTATGAGCCAAAAATACAAGAATAGGTTGTGAATGATGAGCGTTGTATGTGTAGCTGAGTGGCAGTTAGAAGTAAGCTTTAGACACACGTTTAAAAAAGAAAAAGAATTGTACAATCAAAAATAACTATTTTCGGAAACCGTATCCTCGTAGACTTGAGATTTTCTAAAAATATGGAATCTTTATTTGTTGCATGGGATGTTTCGGTATGTTTTGATGATGTATTTTCAAATTAGTAATTTTCAAATTGCTGTTAGCTGAAGAAAAAAGAAGTACTGATAAATCTGAATAAAAAACAATTTCACACGAAAATACAATTAGATCATTCATATTTGAACGTGGCTAAATCTACCTCAAACTACAACACTGATATCCTGGGAGAACTGGAATAACTTTATGCAAAACAATTTGGAAAAGACAGGAAACAGTGGGAGAGACATTGTGGAAAGTAGGGTAAATTATCCATTGCAGGAATTGTAATAAAGTAAAATAAAGCCTATTTGTGTCTCTATTTGCATATACAGTTTTGACCACATTATAGATATAAGTAAAACTAATGTTTCTAGCACTAATAGTTCTTTTTCCAACGTCGATTAAACGTCACTTGGCTATAATTTCTCTCCAGCTTGCTAGAAAACGTAACCTCATGTTACCTCTGGAATTAAATAACTTTGACATTTTTTTATTTTGGAAAAAGTGAAGTGGCCAACTTTACATCGGCATTGCCCTAACACATACGCCCATGTTATCCTCATCCAGCCGTAGAGCCAGAGCCAAACAGTATGATACCGGTTGGTCTTCTGCACAGTTGGAAACACAAACATTATAATCCTATGATGAGATGAGGAAAGGTTTTTGGCTTTCCACAGCAGGACTGTCAAGATTAAATTACACAAAACTGAGGTCATTGTCTTCATAAAGTAACTTCAAATGTATTATTATGAAGAATATTAAGTTTGCATGACTTTTCTTTGATTTCGGGGGGAAAAAAACATTTTTATAAAAAAAGATACTTGATGCTATTTAGGTGAAGAGGCAATGTAGTCACGAAGCTTTCCAACGTGAACATTGGCAATTTATCCGTTGCAGGTTTTTAAAGTAATGCTTCAAGAGAAGCTAAATTGTATTAACAAACTTCAAATATGACATTCCAATGACCAGGAAACCAGACAAGTGCCTCATTTTCACTGCATGATTTAGCTCAACTCCACTTTTGACCTAATCTGCCACTAAATTGTCTTTCCCTGAAATTCTCACCATTGCTGTAGCCATGGGGAGACGGCCCCCTGAAACCGTGGAGACCGATGATGACAAGAGCAGCCTGAACTCAGATTAGTACCCTAATGTTGATTGCAAGTCTTGCATTCATAAAAGTAGGCCAACAAATAATAAATTAGCCATTATAAACATGGAGCTACAAGCTAGAAGCGTGACAAACTGATATCCGTTGTTTGTCAGTGCTCCATGAGAACGGCTTTTAAGGTAATATAGCCGAAGAAGTTTTTAATGTTGTCATTGTCAATCGGCGTTTTGTGCTTCTTTTTAAGTATCGGTTCGGACACCGTTTAGGTACCGGTATCTCGTTTTAAAAGTACAAGTTTAGCACCGGTATCGGGGAATAAAACAAACATACCCATCCCTACATACAAGGGAGGAGGGTCTTATGATCTCATTCTGCATACTAATTAGCCATGTGTTTCCATTTGTTGCTTGGAGAGTGTGTACTTTCGGAGCCTTCAGAACAATTGCCAAATGTTTGTTTTTTCGAGATAACGAACAATCGTCCAAGTGATTTATCGTCATCGTACAAATGGTCTTTTAGTGCAATGTGATGGTTTTCTGGACTGTTGTGGTTTTGGAATATGTGCCGTCAGAACAATGGACAGTTATCAAGTTACCCCAGAACTTTTCAGCCCACCTTTTCTAAAGTACGCTGGGCAAGAAGTGACAGATTACTCCCTCAGGTTGATTGTAACGCTTTGCTCTCGCAGCAGCAGTGGTAGAGGCACAAGAGGAGGGATTTCATGGGAGCAATTGGTTAGACTGATTAGATAAGGAGCTGCAGGCAACACTTGCTATCTTATAGTAGGTTGTAATAGTTTATTTTGATTCTGTAGTCTTGTGCTTTCAATTAATACATATAGAAAGCTATTATAATAGGAAATATTAGGGAGAATATTATTAAGGGAAAGACTGTTTTCTCTATGCAAATGTTAAATGGAAATGGAAAGAGTTAATGTATGTCTCATGGGGATGAATGTTAGTTAGTATTTCAGAAATGTTGAAGCCGGTTGAAGCTTGTGACGTTACTTTAATCCAGAAAGTGACCTTCTCGACTTTTATTGTAAAGGAACTTTTTAGTTCACTTTAGTGGCCGGAAGTGACGCCTCATCGCAGCGACGTGACGTTTAACCTTCCCATGCTATTGTTGTATTAGCTTAGCCAACTGGAAGGCATTGGCGATCTGAAGAGCAATGGACTAACCTTTGAGAACAGGGATTGGCTGTTGGAGACTAATATAAGAGTCTATACAGGTGAGGGTCCCCAGTTCCGATCTCGATGTCACATAGAAACTGTTCTCTGTGTTTACAGGGGGAGGAACCTGTAGGGCTAAAGGTCGGAGCGGACTCGCGATTGCGAGCCTCAATTGTTTGTTTAAACTTTTTGCCATTAAATATTGTTAAACTTAATTCACCGCATCAGGAGCCTGATGTCCATCATCTGCACAGTGCTTGGTTTCTGAACCTTTATACTTATATTGCCCGAATAACTTCAGTCACAAGATCCAATCAGGCATATGAAGGCATATCTCAACCTGTGCACCCCATTGGTATGGAAACATAGCGTGAAATGAACCTTGAAGAAGATACACTCACCGGAATTGGGAACCTTCTTTTTAAGAGATAATATACGTTCTGATTTCCATGAAATCTCTCTATCAAACGTAGTATGTACAATCTCTACGAAGTATCCCGAACTAGGGCATTATTTTCCTTCCTGTGACAGTTTGATGAAACCTTTCACAACCGGGTCAGGTGTTTCACTTCGCCATGTACATGCAAGAGCACGTCGAACATTTCTAGGGGAGAAACACGTTTCTTGTGTTCATTTCAACAAGTGTAGTGTGTGTTTTGGCAAGCAGAGAGACTTTGAACAATCGAGTCACTGACACTAAACAAAGTCTGTAAACCAGAAAGGCCGTGTGTCGGGCTTCCATCAGCCTTATGCTAACACCGACACTCGCTAGTATGCTGGTACCTTCATGCAACACGACTATCTAAATATACTCAGGGGGATATTTACAAAAGCCTTATCTACCGGACCCGTCTTCTGAAAACTGATGACGGTGCAGTTTGGAGTCTTCTGCACTCGTGTTTCAAGTTTAGAAATATGGGCCCACTTTGTTCAGCTGTAGCTTCGGTCCAGTTGAATTCATCTGACATGTGTGGATGGACATGTAGAGTATAGACAAGTAACGTTATATTACAACCTAAGAAGCCAACACATGGGAACATTAACAGTATTGTTCCCAGAAGGCAGGGAGGTCTGTATACCCCCCCTCCCATCCACTTGTATGAGTTCTAAGGCGTTGCCAAGAAAGGGCCAGAGGCAGTTAGTGTAACTTCAGAGCCGCTGACAGGGAGTTGGCTCGAGGGGACGGTTCTCTGCAGGAGGCACCGTCCAGATCTAAGAGATGGGGGTCCAGAGCGAGGCTTAACAAGCTGTGGCGTGCCAATGGACCATGTCTGGGGTTTTGAGGTAGAGATGGTCTCCGAGAGCCCATTTCAAGGTCGAGATGTCGTCAGAATGACTCCAATAATGTCAGAGCAGATCTCCAATAAATGTGTCATCCTTGCACCTAAGAGAAGTAAACGCTGCACTAAAGCCAAGAGGCCAACCACGAGTAAAGCAAGAGTTTTTCTTTATCATAATCTCATTGTAATGGCAACGTGTCTACTGCAACTAAACCTAAAACGTGTATATTTTTGCACAATCCTAAATTTAGAATAGTAATGGCTTGGGTTAGGACTTGTATATCTTACAATTGAAGCAGACAATCCCCAGTGTTTAATACCTTTGGGGCTACAAGTTAACATTAATGAAAAACAATTGAAATAGGGCCTGCTTAAGCCCCTTTTTAGTGGTATTTGGCAGAAAAAGATGAATTCATTGAGTTCTTGGCAGGAGCTGTGACGGGGATGTTAACCTTCTGGCACAGAAATAAAAAATAGAGCCACGTCATAATGAGAACTTGATGAGATTATGAAACTAAAACATCTCGGTCTGTGCAAAAGTGCCGCGACACCCCAAGAGCTCATCGGTAAACTTCTAAATTCTCCCTAGCTAACGTTGTGTGTGTCAGGGTTATAGAAACATTGAAAGCATTGTTTAAAAGCTTTCTGTAAATCCCCCGTTACCTAATGTCACATGTGGATACCAGAGGAATTAATGTGAATATAACACATTTCCATAACTTTTCCAAAACTTTGGGGATTTTTTAAGGACTTTTCCAGGTTTTACATGACCGTACAAACCTTGATTAGTAACTGGCTAACGTTTTGTGTGTTTTAAAACAGATTTTTCACATGGTTATAGAAACATCAAAAGCATTGTTTAAATACTGGAGGAATAAATGAAAAGCAGCATATGGAAGAGAATACGCAGAGTTTGAGGACAACATCATCTGTGTACTCTCGTATTTCACAATATGTGATCTCATCGCCTCGTTAGCTTAGCAACACAGGAACATCTTCACAACATTAACCTGTCTCTTTGTTGGTTTCCTGCAAATTTACATTCCTCTAAAATGTGTTTCATGACAGATACACAGATTAATACCCAGAACATATTGTGAGCTGACTGTTGAGCATATCTGGAGATAATCTGGGTCACATTGCGCAATCTGAGTTCTGGTCCGGTTCACGTCATATTTATATTCTGTCTCATAGAAATAACACATTTTAAGCATCATTAGGATAATTATAACCGCAAGTTATGAATAATGACAAACTTCCTGTGTACTGTAACCAGTCAAAGCTCATGACTGTCACACTTTCATTTTTTTTTATTTTGTAAAATGTAAAATATGATATAGGTGGAGGCTTCAAATGAGCATAGTTGTCTTTTTGTCTTTTATTTTGCTTTATTGTTTGAATTGTGCAAAATAAATAAAAAAATATGAAAAAATATATGAAGAAAAAACTTAATTAAGTTCACGGCATCAGAAACAAGCGCAGTCAGTTTCTACAGCTTCTGACTGTAAAATATCCACGCTTATTTGCATACATGTTACCATGGTAACTCATTAATTTGCACGAGGAGGCGATATAAACATGGCCTTACAGAGCAGATATAAGGTTGGTTTCATGAAAAGTAGATGGATGTATTCCTTTTGAAATTATGATTTAATTAAAAACTCAAATAAATAATTAAACCGTATACTAGTTGGGCAAATGACCGGAGTTTGAACCCAAATGGTTTCGTGCCATTTTAAATTAAATAAATAGGACATTTTGTTTATTGTCCGGTTGTCTTTATTTAAATAATTACATATATTCCATCCACTCTGAACTCAGTTCATAAGTTTATGAATTTTCAAGTCTCAACTGGCTATATATGCTTTGTGGTAGACCCCACTGATGTCATCCACTGGTCTCTGGCTTCCTGCATCATGTTCCCAATTCCCCGATGCTGTGCGTGTGGTTCTAGTCATGGCCCGTGCGCACACACACACTCTCTCTCTCACACACACACACACCAGTGATTTGTGGTTACACGGATACTTTTTGTAAACATTCAAGCTTTAGTGCAACAGCCACTTCCCATTTTAAGGCATTTGTCCGTTTGGATACGCCGACTATAAATTCAAGGATTGTGGCTGACTTTGCATCTTCTTCTTTTCGGGGCTGGACTGAAACTTGGACTGAAGAACGACTCCAGAAAAACGTGTATAAAGCATTAAAACGTAGCCTGAAGGAATGGCTTGTTGCCAATCAGCTGTGCACGCATCAATCTGCTTGTTGGAAGTGTTGATTTATGTTATGTGCCTCAGAGATATATATATATATACTTAAATAAAATACAACGTTATATATATAATACTGAGACAATAGTTCGATTGAGCGTAATCTTTTTTAAAGCATATTAATTATTTAAAACATCACATATGAATATAAATACAACACATTTCCATAACTTTGGGGATTTTGTATTTTACAGACTTTTCCAGGTTTTCCATGACCGTACGAACCCTGAGAAGTGGACACAGTTGACAATGTTTCTGGGAGTTGTCATGCTACTAGATGCAAACAAGTAACGCTACTCGTGTCGTTGTTAGAGATCCCGATCTGCGTTTCAGTTTTGAGAGCCAAATATTTATCAATAAACAGTTTGAACCTCGCTGCGGTTCGTTAATTTCATAATGTCGAACTAAACCCAGCGGCAACATCAGGGCAACAGTGCCGAGACACCCCAAGAGCTCATTTGTAAGCTTCTTATAAAGTCTCACTAGCTAACATTTTTCAGGTCACGGTTATAGAAACTTGGAAAGCATTGTTTAAAAGCTTTCTGTGAATCACCCATTCCACATGTGGATGATGGAGGAATAAATATGCAGCATATGGAAGAGAATATGCAGTTTGAGGACGACGTCATCTGTGTACTCTTGTATTTCACAACATGAGATCTTGTCACCTCGTTAGCACGGGAACATCTTCACAACATTAACCTGTCACTTTGTTGGTTTCCTGACAATTCACATTCCTCATAAATCTCATAATGTCTCACGAAACCCATGTGGCCATATCACGACATTGCAACTATTCACCATAACATATCACAAACACGTAAAGTAGGTTTCGTACAACGTTTCTACAAAAACGCGTTGACGCATTCGAGGAGCAGAAATACGCGTATAGAGTGTAAAAAAGAACATTTTGTTTTAATTTCAAAGTTCTATTTTAAAAAAGGAACATTTTCACCATGTTCACCATCTCTCATGCAAAGTAGCCATGTGAAATAAAAACGGGGCTGGCGCTGTCGTCGCATTCTTTCAAGAAAGTCAACAAACTCAAAAAAGAAGCTCTGGTTTAAATCTCAAGAGTTGGCAAGGCACCCGGCCTCCTCCTCCTCCTCCTCCTCCTCCTCCTCCTTGCATCTTCACTGCTCGTCTCACGGAGTTTTGGTCATGGCACTTGTTTTCTTTCGTGCTCCAAACCCTCCAAAACGCTACTGGCACAGTGCACTCGCTGTGCCCCCCTCTTCCTCCTTTCCTTTCCTTTCCTGTCCTCCTCCTCCTTCTCCTCCTCTTCTTCGCTCCATGTGTTTTTGCCAGAGGTGTCTTTCTTCGTTAGGAGCCGACGCCCTCAGAAATCCGGTAACGAACACTAACGCGGCCCAGCCTCTCCCGCCTCCCGTGAGCTACGTGTTAGCGCGCGGTGAGCCGACCACGCCCGCCTCGCCTGATTTACACCATCCACTGGAACCAGCAGCTCCTGGAGGGGGACCAACGGGGGCTTTCGGAGAGGCTGAAGGGGCCAAGAGCCCGGGGGCCCCTCCATTTGGTTTTGGTTTCCTTTCGCCTGCCACCGTGCCACACCTAGCGCGAGTCGGGCTAAATGAAACCAGTGTGTAAGATTCAAAAGATTTGGGTTGAAACTGGAACAACCCAATAAAAAAGGCGAGGCTAAAACAAACGGCTCAGCAGCCACCGGCGGGTCATGTGTCTGTCTGTCAATGCATTCACCTTCTCTCTCGCTCTCCCCCGACCCGCCCTGTCTCTAACTCATTTATGCACGAATTCTTTGTGCACGCTATCGCGACTTGAAGAGAGAGAGAGAGCGAGAGGGCCCTTAGGTTGGAATAGTTTATTTTGATTCTGTAGTCTTATGCTTTCAATTAATACATATGGACATATATTATAATAGGAAATATTAGGGAGAATATTATTGTGAATGTATTATGAAGCATAAGGGAAATACTGTTTTCTCTCTGCAAATGTTAAATGTAAGTGGCAAGAGGTCATATTTATACGTATGTCTCATGGGGATGAACGTTGGTTAGTATTTCAGAAATGTCGAAGCCGGTTGAAGCCTGTGACATTATTTTAATCCGGAAAATAACATACTGGACTTTTATTGTGAAGGGACTTTTAGAGTCTGACCAGAAGTGGCGTTGTGATCCGGGGTCGTGACGTTTGACCTCCTTTTGGATAGCGGACTATTAGCCAACGAGGAGGTGATGTAAGACTGAATAACAAAGGACTAACCTTTGAGAGTAGTTGATTGGCTGTTGAAGACTAATACCTCTCTGTGCTGGGAGAAATCTCTTTTTGGTCTAGACCTCCGTTAGCCAGCTACACTTGCTCGCGTTAGCTTGTACTTGTGGAGCCTGAATCTCTACGGACCCGCGATCGCGAGCCTCGATTGTTTGAGAAACGTCTTGCCATTAAATATTGTTAAACTTAATTCACCGCATCGAGAGCCGGATTTCTATCATCTGCCAAGTGCCCAGTATCAGGAACCTTTATTGTCCTTTTTTCGACCAATTTTTCCTAAAAGAACATGTCCTCAGTGAACATTCTCACTTGTGTATCTCCACTCTTCCATCTTCTGTGTTGGCCAGAGAGAGTACAAATATTGTGAAGGATATTTCTGCCCGAAATGAAGAGATAGTTTGAGGAGAGACAGCCGCCTTCTTACAGTCCAGCTGTTTTTTTTCCCCCTGCTCCGAACGTTATCCCATCGACGCTCTCCAGGGTGATATGTCAAAATATGAGTTGGCACCGTCTATAGAAAACTGGACTGAAACCATTGAATAAATCTACGAGATTGAGAGAATGACCTCCTTCTGAGACGGAGAAAAGACAAATACAAAGCAAGACGGACAAAAGAGACCAAATGTCAGAATAAAGAAAAATATACATATATATAATATACATATGTATACATATATAAAATATATATACATACATATATAGGGTGACCAGATTTGAGTTTGTGAAAAAGAGGACACTTCAGCATAACTTCTTCATGATGCCCCCCCCCCTGAGATAGGAAAGGGCTCCCATGGCGAGTGGGGTCGTCGTCGACGCTAATGTTTCCGGTTGCTGGTGAAATGCATTCTGGGATATATGCTGGCCAGAGTACGAACAAGTCTCCTCTGATGCATCTTCTGGAAGGTGGGAGGATCAAGTCACATCCGGGCATGTTGACCGTGCTTTGAGAGAAGCGAACTTTGAATTGGAACATGTACCCGGCTGAGACTGATGAGGAGACACAAGTCCACGAGGACACGAGTAGTGCGAGCGTACAGAACAAAACTTTAAAACAAATCAGTCGCGCGCAATTCCAGGATGCTTTATTTTTATTGGTTGCTGGATTAAATCAACCCAGATACAACAGATACGTTTGTTTTCTGATGGGTTATTGTGTAGCACATTTCTTTTTTGGGATTGGCTGATAAGTGGCACCTCACAGTAGAACTCAGGGAGTGCTTGATTTCTCCACGGTGAGAGCAGCTCATGTTGGCGCTGCGGCACATTAAAACATTAAATAGCCGAGAGTTTTTTTTAGCGTAAGAAATACGACGTGTGGCGGGAGTGCGGGAGTTAAGACCGAAATGCGTGAGTCTCACGCTCAATGCGTGAGACTTGAGAGCCCTGCTGTGTCTACTCTTTCTACTCTGTCTCCTCTGTGTCTACTCCGTCTTCTCTGTTTCCTTAATCGTTTCATTCCCAGCACCTGTCCTGAGCCACTCTTGTCTCGTTACCGTCTCATGTCGTACACCTGTGTTCCCTCCTATATATTGTGCCACTCTTTCCCTGGTCTGTTGTGGGATTGTTGTCTTTTTTCTGTCGGCCTGTGTATATGGTCCCATCGTGGACCCTGCCTGCCTGCCCCTTCTGGCGATCCTCTGCCTGCCCCTTTTGGACCTTGTTTTAGTTGTCATCGGTTTTTTGCCTCATTAAAGAGCGCCTTTTGTTATTTAAGTTTTGATTCGTCTGTGCATGAGCTTCTGCACCTCGCTACATGTGGAGTAGCCGTGACAGTTCTGGAACGGTTGATGTAGAACACGTGGGCATGTGTCATCTGCAAAAATAAATGAATTTATATTTTTTTGTAAAATCAGTGAAATGGGCCCAGACTCCAGAGGGTTAACATATGAATTATAGTCAGTTACCAAGGACACTGGTTCTGCTGTTGTGTTGTTCAGTGTTAAAGATGACGGGACTAATGGGGTCTCAAATATACTTTTTCTTTTTACTAATCTGGATGTTTCACTGAAGATTATATTAAACCCCTCGCTGGCACTTTATAGGTAGGAGCCTCTTTGAAAACACAGCTCTGTGTGAAGTTTTGTCTTTTAAAAAGAAGGAAAAAAAAACGTTTAATTGCAATTTAATAAAGTTCAAAATGTGCAATTAATTAGTTATATTTTTTTAATCGATTGACACCCCTAATATGTATGTGTGTATGTATGTATGTATGTATGTATATATATATATCTTATGAATAGTGCTTTTCTTTATATGAGATAATGAGCCTTGAGGGCCCAGGTTAGGTCAATGTCCTTATTCTATATATGATGGTTTGACTGAATTTACGGTTGATTGAGTGTTGCATGGTCTTTGTTATTATTTTTACTTGCTTAAACATCTACTTTTGTTTATTTCTCACTTAAGGCCAGACTTGGCTAGATGCATGCTTCATTTATTTTATCCTTTCTTACTTCCAAAGGATTTCTTTCTTGTCAAACTGTAAAAAAAATACCTGAATAAAATAAGTATCAAAATGAAGAGAATTATACTTTGACTTGATTGTAGACACTTTTCACATGCTAGTGTGAAAAGCTTGATTCTTCCATCATCCACTCTACTTCCTTATCTGCACTTTTTTCCTACGCACTTATATTTCCAAATATCTCCAAACTCTCCATTGTGGAATATGCCTAAATATGAACTATTGATAAACTCTCTGTCAAATTCATTGAATGTATTTTAACTCTAAGTATGTCCTTCTGTACACATTTCATCTATTGCATCTGTCCATCCTGGAGAGGGATCCTCCTCTGTTGCTCTCCTGAAGGTTTCTTCCCTTTTCTCCCCCTGAAGGGGTATTTGGGAGTTTTTCCTGGTCCGATGTGAGGTTTTGGGGCAGGGATGTCTATGTGTACAGATTGTAAAGCACTCTGAGACAAATTTGTAATTGGTGAAACTGGGCTATACAAATAAACTGAATTGAATTGACATAATGTGCGAAGAAATTCCCCAAGTTTGTATGGACCGAATGGTGAGAATAATTCCTGTAGTGAAACTGAATAAGGTTCCGGTTCACGAAAAATTTAAATAAAAGTTACCAATGCAACCGATGTGAAGAGTCCATCTGGAGCCCCGTGGGGCGCGTAAGAAAAACGGAACTCCGTTGGGCGTGGATGTAAAGGCGTAGATCTCAAGAAGGTATAACTATATATTATCAGAGGAAGTGAGAACATGTCGGATGCCATCTCTTTCAAATGATCGCGGTAATTGCAGAAATGAAAGAGGTGCAAAGGTTATTTATATATATATGTCGTGTTACATCGTACCACAACAGCTGGAGCCGGTACTACACCCATTAGACGGGCCCCTCCGGCCATGTTGAAAGTACAGTTACAAAAGTGGTGAGCTGCATTATTAGTGTTCCATGAACTGCTTGATGTTTCTTTTTCTTAAAGCCCTACGGCTTAAAACTCCCACACCCAGGTAATAATCCCTTCCACCTCTCTCATTTAGCACATTGATTCATTTGAGCTGATTGATGCCATCCACCAGGCGGGTCGTCCTCTGGAAGGTTTGATCATCTTCCTGCCGTCTGCACTTTGATTTAAGTCGGATAACTTGTTACATGGGCGGTGCTCCAATTTAAAATGGTACAACTAAAAAAATATTGAGTTGACACTAGCTCATGCCACTGTACCCAGGACCAAGATACACATCCTAAAATACACTTGTAAGTACTTGTAGAACGCGCAGACACACACACACACTGGAAAATCTGTGAGAGAATGCTTCCATGAGACCGCCTGACAGATGTTTGAAGTTGCCCCCAAACCTTTTCCAGGAAGTTTAATTACTCACTGTTTGATTGGTGGGCCAGAAAAGGTGCCCGCAAGGACAATGGGGATGCATAACGCTATGGAGGACTTAAAAAGTAAAAATACAGGAATAAATACAGGAATAAATAAATAAATGCTTAAATAAATGTAGGAATAAATACATGCATGATTAAATAAATGTATACATTTATAAATAAAAGAATAAATAAACAAGTGTAAAAATAAATATAACGGAATAGATACATAAATGCTGAATTTTTATTATTCATGAATAAATACAGGAATAAATAAATATATACTTTAGAAAATTTATAAATATATACAGGAATATATATATATATATATATATATATATATATATATTCCTGTATATATTTATTTATAAATGCTTAAATACATCTATGAATATAAGAGTAAATACAAAAATGCATGAATACATTTACAAAGAAATACATACAGGAATTAATATATAAATGCTAAAATAAATATATAAAAGTGAGAAAAGGGAGTGTCGGCATCAGAGAAGTGTTCACAGCGGATAATGCTGATGATTCATAGGCGACACACAGTCAACCTGCAGGATTGTGAGACCGCGTGTGCGTTACGTGTGTCTTTCTAAATGCAGGTGGGCGTGTGTACGTCATGCCATTCGCGTCTACCGTCTGACGTCTCCACGATGAACGATGCGTTATCACACGTCTGATCTTGTACGTTCTTTTGTGTGTGCGCGAGTGTTAAAATCTGGATTATGTTCACTGTGTGTGTGTGTGTCAGAGTAAAGTAGTGTAGACTCGACCGCTTGCGGTGGGATTGTGAGTAAATCTGGAGCCTGACAGCTGCTGTCACCTCCTCATTGGTACGACAATAGCTCACCTGATACAGAGAGCTCTGCCGCTCTGAACTCGACAAATTAATGGCCTTTGTACATGTTTTATGCTTAAATTAACTTATTATGGGGGGGGGGGGGATTAACTTTTAAGATCTAGCCTTAAAGTTTGGGGGAAACCTCCGAAGTCATGTGAACCGTGAATGGATCGGATCCCGTGACCTGCCTTCGGATACTTTATATTTTAAAATACTTTATGATGTCACATGTATGTGACATCATAAAGTATTTTTTTTCTTCCAGAGAAAATCCTATATTATTAACATAAAACAGAATGAATGACTTCTCTGGGACGTCCCACCCCTGAACCTGAATGATGGGGGGCTGTCTGTGGGCGTATGGAGTCATAATTCACTGAGACGTGGACAGATTGAGGGTGTGCAAGCAATCATCAGTTTCTCAGGTGCTAGTAATATACTTTATATTCTTAATGTGTGAAACATACAAATAAAGGGTTCAGATTCTGATATTAACGGCTTAAAAACAAGCGTTTTCTTTGTCCAGATAGAATTTCTTTTGAAAACGGCTCGTCGTGGTTGAAAAAGGGAACGCACGTCGAGATACTCGACGATTGCTTTTTACACTTATTAAACAACCATCCTCAAAATTGAGGAATAAAAATGCCGGCGAGCGCCAACAGACAGTGGATTTGATGAGTCAGTGAAAAAAAGGCTGTTCTATTAAAAGCTCCTGCTCAGTGACCCTTTGTGAAGCCAAAGCCTTGGCAGCATGCCCAACACACACACGCACACACACAACGTAGAAGGGAAAGTACTTTGCTTTAGGAGGAAAGCACAACAGGGAAGGCATGTTTTGCTGGAACAGAGGAGTGCAAATCTATAAATAAGCGGCCTCCCGCTGCACCACGCAGGAGCCTCAGCGCTGAAGGACCCAACAGCTCCGAGACCTTTGAGGAAACAAGAGCAATTACGGCAAAAATTATTTTCTCAAAAAGTTTTCATAATTTTCAGTCAACTTGTATTTCATCACTGTGTGTGTGTGTGTGTGTGTGTTTGTTTGCATCAAGTGAGCCGGTGTAGGAAAGGGGGGGGGGGGGGGGGGTTACGCCCTGCAGCTATTTAAAGCCTCATCTGTTGCAGGTAGCTGAAACTTTACTCTCTGGACCCCGCCAAGGTTGTTTTTTTCTCTCTCGCAAAAGGTCTCTCTGCCCCCGCCCCCCCACCCCACCACCGACACCTGTGACCGAGTCATGCAAAAGCAATTACTGAAAAAAAAAAAACACACAGACATGTGATGTGCAAAACCCATCAGCTAAACACGACTAAGCAGTAAAAACCATTATAAGACCATTAAGTCAGAGTAAATGCAGTTAAAACGTACATGAGTGAGCTGTGTGGGAGGAGACATCAACGTGTGTGTGCGTGTGCGCGTGTGTGCGTGTGTGTGTGTGTGTGTGTGTGTGTGCTCAGACCACAGTCATCACATGTGAGGCTCTGATTGATCCGTGTCCGCTGTGTAACACGCTACACACACTATCGTTGTCACATGTCACATTGTCTTTCCCCAGCGAGCGCTCTAATGGATGCGTGTGGCGAGGGGTTTGACCCCCATCCAGGTGGTGTGCATTTAGGTGGAGAATCTATTCAAGCCGGTTAAAATACGAGCTGGCCCACCTCTCCTAATGTCACGAGCAGAACACTCCAGAAACACACAAGTAACGCCTGTGTGGAAACACAACTTACAGCGTTTGGGAAGAAGCTAACGTTAACTGTTCACGGAGCTAAAGCTAATGGCAAATAGTTAATCATCTGAATTTAAAAAAATGGCTCGAGTTTGTTGTATTAAAGTGTGACTGCTGATACAGTGTAAAGTGTATCTAAAGTATAAAGTGTATGTACAGTATAACATGTATTGAAAGTGTATCTAAGGTATTTGAAGTGTATCTAAAGTATAACATGTATCTAATGTATAAAGTGTATCTACAGTAGAAAGTGTATCTACAGTATAAAGTGTATCTAAAGTATAAAGTATATCTAATGTGTATCTAGATATACTTTAGTTACGCGTTATACTTCTTACTGCTGAATGGATCGTCAGGTGTATCATTGCTAATCTAATTAAAAAGGGAGTAATTTTACCGGCCAATGAGAAACCAGCTTCTTTTGAAGGCGGGTCATAGCACGCTGATGAAAGACACTTATTGAGGAATTAGAACATATTTTTTTCTTGCATTAAAATAAGAGTTAAATGTAGATCTTTTTCCCACCCAGTTCATATTCCACAGGCCTGTGTCTCCACATATTGAGAAGGAGGCATCAAAGCTAAATTTTTGTTTGAAAGATGGATTACAGATAGAATGTATTATTATTCCAGGTGAAACCTGCCAAGTTTCAAGCTCCAGCAGACGTCCTTCAAACCCAACCTGAGAACCGGCGATGCCTTTTTGATCCAAGGAAATAAAAAAGGCAACGCTCTTGCCATTCAGTGTGTCGTCTGGTTACAATCTTTCACAAGTCTTTACGCCGGCCAAACCCACGACGGGCTCTGCCTACTTCCATCCTCCACTCCATCACTTTCATTTTGAGTCTTCGTTCCAAAAACATGGTATTGGTCAGTATAGTCTGGTTCACCACAATCAAACATAATCCCTCTCTCTCTCTCTCCTGCTGGTACTTTTTTGGGGGCAGACAGGAGAAGGACAGCAGAGACCAAAATGTCCACCAAAAAGATTTGGGAAAAAAAGTTCAGTTTCCCATGAACAGATTTGGGAATCTAAACTCGCTGCACGTGCAACATTCTCTCCGTGTTGTTGTTCTTTTTACAAAACCGCATGTCTGATCCGACGACGGCCCCGGAAATCTCTTCCATATTTTCACAGAGCAGCTATTGTTGTTTAAAAAATAAAGATATCCATTTAAGATTCTCGGGAAAAGTCCTATACTTTGGATTCATGGGTCGTTGCTTCTTCAAGTGTGTGTCGCAGCTTTCTTTTTAAACGTGGCGATGGACACAAGATGTGGAGCCAATTAGACATAGTAACCAAAAACTGGAATTACAACCTCCGAGTCACGTGACACCGCTGTGCCCCCCCCCCCCGTGTGTAAATCAGCAGACAATTTAAAACTCTCATTGAAATAATAATGTCCAAAAAGTATAAAAACATTTTTTAAAGGAAATGCTAGTGTTTTTTTCTATGAACCAACGGACGTGGAAGACTAAGGCAAAACAAAATGTTATAAGCCTTTAATACAACACTTGTATTTAATATTGCATTATTATACACGGCTATTTACGCGTGTGTGATTGTCACTTTATAATTGTCAATGCGACATTTACATGTATGTAATTAAGAACAAAACAGGAAGAATATCATAATATGATCTGTTTATATGCCGGGTAGAATTCTTTAAAACTTGTAATTTTTTTTTTGAATTACACTGAATGTCCCAGCAGTAAAATTCATGTGTGCATTTGTTAGCTCAAATGCTAAATGCAGCATATACATATCTCATTCTGGAATGAATCCCTTTATTCCGGACCCACCTGGAACGTACACACGATCGGAAAACTTTTCTTTTTTACAGCAAGCACATTCCACACTGCCATGTGCAGTTTAATTTGCTGTCCGAATGCACGCTATTGCATCTATCAGCGCAGGTATCCATCAGCTCTTGTTTATACAATTTGGGTGGTGCGAGGGAGCAGACGAGGAAATTCTCTTCATTTAACGGTGTTCTTCACCTCAAAAGCATTCTCCGTCAGTGCACCCAGTCGGCTCCGATTTCCTCGGTTTTGGCCGCGCTGGGTTTCAGCTCCGCTGCGTTTTAAGGCGTGCTGGCCTCACGTCTCGTGGCATCTGCTGAGGAATGTGACGAATGCCGTCTGTACCGCTCTGGACCAGCGCTGTGCTTGCACGATCTGCACCCCAGACAGATCTGCCTTTCACCTCGATGTGCTCGGGGGGCATCGCGGCGGATGTTTAAGCTGATTGTTTGGACAGTAATGTTCCACTACTGCCACTTTTTAAGGATACGTCCTCTATTAAAAAAACAAACAGTGGTTGAATATCTAAAAAAGCCAAACGAGTAAAAAGCTCAGACCAAGATTCAAGGTTTTATTTGCAATTTGTGCCCATAGACGAGTAGTCCAGACTCATTGGAACTCTACTGCAGGGCTCTCAGAGTCAACCGTTTAGAAATAACACTATAATAAGAAAGACAAAATATACACTATGCAGAAGATAATGAGATTCCTCCGTAAGGAAGCTCAGCCTTAGAGATAGGGTACGGAGCTCGGACATAAGGAGGGAGCTTGGAGTCGAGCCGCTACTCTTTCGCGTCGAAAGGAGTCAGCTGAGGTGGTTCGGGCATCTGATTCGGATGCTTCCCGGACGCCTCCCTTTAGAGGTTTTACAGGCACGTCCAACTGGGAGGAGACCCGGGGGAAGACCCAGGACACACTGGAGGGGTTATATCTCCCGGCTGGCCTGGGAACGGCTCGGGATCCCCCAGAATGAGCTGGAAAACTTTGCGGTTGAGAGGGATGTCTGGGTCAGCCGGCTGGGTCTGCGACCCGACCCTGAAATAAGCAGATGAGAATGGATGGATGGATGGATGGACTATGCAGAAGGTGGTAATATGTCATATGTATAAGAAAGGTGCTAGTATGTACAGACCGCGAGACGTATCTGCGGATGAGGGATGTGTTCTCCATTCGCGCGAGAAGTCGACCATGTAACTGCTATTACAGGTGCGTCATATATACATGTTACCAAGTCATGCGTCACATACACGTTACCAGGTCATGCGATGCGTATACGGTCGATAAGGAGAAACAAGACGTTCGTCGTGATGTGAATCCACGTTATCCTGATGGAAACATCCAGCCTGAAGGAATCCGCAACGGGACTGAAGGTTGCATCGGCCGTCCTGGTGTCATGAACCGCTGTCTCTGTGTTTCTTAGACACACTATGAATGAACTGGGACCTGCAACCAGAAGATGGGACCAACCAATAAACCCCAACGCCGATTGGTTTAGAAGATTCAGTTTCCTTTTCTCCAACCTAGATGTACTAATTAAGAGATTATAGGACACTGGGGGATGTTTTAGGATACACTGAGCACCTTTTTGCTCTTCTCTCTCTCCTTATGGATGACTTGTCATCTCTCCATTAAACATTATTAACTCTGCTTTCTCTCCGGAGTCCTTGTGACTTCACATCTCATAAGGACTATTGGAGCTGGATGGGTCTGATGCCATGGCCCTATTTCTATTACTTGGGAGCTTTTCCTGATCCGATGTGAAGTCCTGGGACAGGTATATCGTATGTGTAAAGACACTAAAGCCCTTTGAGGCCAATTTGTAATATTGGGCTATGCAAAATAAACGGAATTGAATTGAATCAGGACAAGAAAACTTCAACCCATGTTTGGAATTTCTTGGCATAGCCTTTCAGTTTTAAAAAGCTCTCTGTGACCTATTTCTATGACATTCGCTCAGTGTTCACACGCTTGACATCCATCTAAACTGGGAAGTCAGAATTTCGGAAAGTCTACTAAAGTCTACTCGGAAGTCAAGACACCCCGGCATGAAATATATATCCAAGATAGCGATAGTAATATGCTATTTATTGGCACTTGTCTATTTGTAATTGATCTCATTAAATCAATTACACATACAGTACTTTCCGACTTCTATCTGTGACCAGCCAACTCTATTCAGCTTTCCAACTGAACGCAGACATTTTATTTTTTATTAATTAAAACAGTATACCTAAGTTGACAATGGGGGGGAAATGCTGCCTTAGTCTTAGAAAAATGCTGCCTTAGTCCCCAGTAGGAGAATAAATAAAAATAAACAAACACTTTTTACAGGTCGTAATAATGCAATCGGTGTTCAAATCTTTTGGTTGACATGCATTCAAAGGACAGTCACTTATTCTCTAGCCTGCTTAACATAACCCTGACTAACTAATATCAAACATTGCTGGGTCACAACTAGTTCAGGGATATTTGTTGGGGTTCTGGATTGGAAGTTAAATTAAAGAGTGTGAAAAAAGCACATTATGTAGATAACTGCCGAGCTCACCAAAGTCACAGATCATGTATCCATGCAGCCACATCAGGAATAAGTTGCGCAATGATCAAGACAACTAATTAGCTGTAAGAAAAATAAAACAGTACAGTTATTAACTCGTATATATGATAAATGCCTTGGATTTATAGTTCAACAGGTTGGAAAAGGATAGCATCAAAAGCAGTTTTCCGTGACGCGTTTTTGACCACGTCGTCTATTCAGACTGCATTCTGCAAGTACACGTGTCACGCAATTCAGCTTATTGCTTGTGGAATGCACCATAGAGTTCAGCGTCAATACACACACTAGGTAGTGATTGTACCTTTGTTTGTTATATGACGGATACTTTCACGTTAAATGTCTTGTAAGTCTTCTACACGATAAGTGAACAACGGCAGAATGCACATCCGTTTTGGTAGATAATAATTTCATGTAGGTCTGTTACCTTACTCGTGGCTACAAAGGCAAAACTAAGGAAACCAACTTATTGGACTTTCATTATTTATAGACAAAGGCAGTTCTGTTTTCCTTCATGGAGGCGAACGGGTTCATTTCTGTGTCAGTAGAATTTCCCACTGGAGTTATGACGGCCATGGCAGCCTATTTCCTCCAGTATGAAGGCTAAACTTAGAGTAAAACTTTAAAAAAACGATGTATATATAGCCAATTTGGACATTGCAGAGGGATACTTATGGCCCATCCTCGTTCCTACAGTACTTTTTCCCATGAAAGTGCAATTCGTTTGACCAATAACAAAAAAATGTCTTATAAAAACACGTTAGCTCATATAATGAACAACATGTGTTATCTAGCTTTACTTTATCGGTTATGAATATAGGTGACATTTTAAATCACGTTATTTATTTTGCTGTAATTTGTTTGGTTTGACAAGAGTTAGACGTGACATGATGGCTAGCTACCTCTGTGGGGGGGGGGGGGGGGGTGTAGTAACTGTGGCAACTGTTGGTCAGTAGTCAGCAGGTGCGGCGGTTCAATCCCCGCCCTAGTCGAGTCTTTGAGCAAGACACTTAACCCTGTCGCTGTTGTGTCTACGGTGTATGAATGTAACCTGATTGTAAGTCAGCTAAATGACATGTAATAACACATTTTTCACCGATAATGTTTTTTGCCACACAAGGACGTCAATTCACCTGACTGTACGAGCCAGAAATCAGGAGCTTTGATTCTCATTGGTCAAGGGGTTTGCGCGTTCTCCCCGCGTCAGCATGGGTTCCCTTTGGGGTTCTCCGGCTTCCTCTCCAGAGTCCAAAGACCTGCAGTTTAGAAAATTGACGACTTTAAATGGACCGGAAGGTGTGAATGTGATCCGTTTCCTGTCTCTCCTGCCTCGGCCATGGTTTTGAACTCCTTAAACGGTTCGGAGAATGAAATGGAATAATATGAAAACCTGGTAGAGACGGCTACTGTCGATGAGAGATAAGAGTTACAGGAATCCTCCTCGGTTGCCTTGAAGAACAATGCCCATGAATTTCAGAGGGTTGAGACTTGTTGTCCCAGGAGGTCTCTCCGCCTTTGGACCCACCCAAGACCCAGCTACTTTCCATCGGAAAAAAGGAACCATTTACAGCTGCAAAGGGATGGGAACTTGTTAAGGTCACAAATAAGCATCAAACCAGCACTAACTCATCCAGGAAATACCAATACTAGAGGTCTATAAACGTACACAAGGCTGAAGAGAAAGCCTCCATTGGCCTTTATTAGCCTTCATTGATATTTAGCAATTTTGTATTTTGTATTTTAGTAGTAGTATTAGTATTTAGTATTGTGTTTTGTGTTTTTTTATTTGTATCTTTTATTTTTATTAATGCTCTAAATGCTATCCACTGCTGTGATCCTGAAAGTTCCCCACTGTGGGACTAATAAATGAATATTTTATCTTATCTTATCTTATTAGCCTCACTCAAACAAATGCTTAAACGATTTTATTCTGCCAAACTGTAGATCAGCACGAACACCAAGAAAACATCAGCGTTATTAAAAAGGACTGGATAACTGTATCATAAGAAGTGTGTGAAAAGTAAAAATAAAAATATATATAAGTAGCACTTACATTTTATAAGCATGCACATATTTCTGCTCTAGCATTTATACATATATACCATACTGTACATGTCACACAACTCAATATATAACTTTAAAATGTGTTTGGAGTATTTAAGAGCCTCTAGAAGACTCAAACTCCACACAGATAACTGTAATTGCAGGTATCTTTCCCATATCCCAGTGTTTTTTATTTATTCAAGCTCCATTGTGTTGCATCGCCCGCCTCCACTCACACACAGATTCTGACGGGAGCATCGGCCAGTATATTCATGAGTGTGCGGTGTAATATCCAGCTCCTGGTGGAGTGTTTACAGAAGGGCAGCAAATTACATGTGTTTGGAGCTTGTGTGGGTTCCCACGCTGACTGGGTGGCAGAGACAACAGAAAAGATAGCCGACGGGAGTCCTTCAGAATCAACCGGCGTTTCTCAATTCAAAGTACACGACTGCAGACTTGTGTTCTTTTGGACTTGGGAGTCTGGTCTTGGGAGTCCAGACTCCGGAGGACGGGAGGACAGGACAACGGGAGAACGGTCTTTCTGCGATTGGAACGGCTGCTGACTTGATGACGTCACCACATCAGCTGTTCTTGCTCCTGAGTTTATTGTAATTATTCACTGTGAATTCTTTTTTACAGTCGAATAAACAAAACATCCTAAAATGACATTCTGTGACTCAACAACAGTAGTATTAATAAAAAGTCAACTGTCAGTTGTTTATTTTCTCTTCCGCTATTGTTTCCGGTTGCTGGTGAAATGCATTGTGGGATATATGCTGGCCAGAGTACGCACAAGTCTCCTTTGATGCATCCTCCGGAAAGTGGGAGGATCAAATCACATCCGGGCATTTTGACCGTGCTTTGAGAGAAGCAAACTTTGAATTGGAACATGTACCCAGGCTGAGACAGATGACGTTTCACGAGTCACCGAGGACACAAATAGAGGTAGAAGTACGCATATTGAGAAACGCAGAACGTGTCCATCTTTATCTTTATTGCTAAGTTTCAGTTTTACGTTCAAGTGAAAATTGCTAGCTCTGTGAGATCCAAAGTTTGGTTGTGATTGGGCGGCTGAAAGAGTTTCATCCGTCTTTTATGATTCTCTTAGTTTATTAGTGAGTCACCAGTGTATTTCATCATTGGGATTATACTCAAGAGAATTGGAGCTACACTGCTCATCATCACTTTTCTCTGTTATTGGGGAAATCCATTATAATCTCATTTTGGGATCACGTAAAGCAAAAACCTTGTGATTTAGAACAAAAAGGTTTCCCCTGGACAACATGACAGATTAATGACACCTCTGCATTTTTAGTTTTTTTTATCTCCATTGGCAGTGCTGTGAATATTTCACACACTCGGGCGAGTCTAACTTATAGGACACTCTTCCTCTCTTTTTTTCTTTCTTCAGTCGGTTCTGGTTGGCGTCCACCGCAGACAGCTTTGGCCCGGGGGCTATGAGAAGCCGGTTCCAGAAGGCCCCTGCCATGTTTACTGTACCGCGCGAGCCTCGGCACGGCACAACATGGGTGGCCCCCGCTACGCAGTCGCCTTCAGGGTCTCAAGTGAAAATGCGGCAGTATTATGGAAACACCGCGCCCGTCTGGCTCGGGTTTTAGCCGAGCACATAACACGTCAATCCTTCTATCCTGCACATTAACTACACGGCTATACCCTTTTAGAGGTTCGGTCGTAGCTTTTCTGAAAAATAAGATGGGTGCATGGTTTTAATTCCAAGTACGGTGTCCTCACATGCCATGGTCTTTTAATGCAGTTTTTTAAGAACTGCATTAAATCATCTTTTGACTTTAAATCATGTTGAGAGCTTTAGAACTAGCTGAGGTTACGAACGATTACTTATGAGCTTAATTTAACGTCTCTTTAGTTTTTACTCTCAGCCCAGATTTTATTAAATTCTATTGCATTCTATCACTCATCATGCAAAATGGCCCATTTCAGATAAATGTAATGGAGCAAAAATAGAGGCAGCCAACTAGATGGTAAAGCACCTTTTAATAAATCTAAATATATAAACACAAATATATATACACAATAAATATATACACACAATATATATACACGTATATGTGTGTATATATATATATATATATATATATATATATATATATACACATTCACACGTATATATATATCTACACACAGATGTGTAGATGTATATACAGGTGTATATGTATAATTATAGACATATATACAAGTATATATACATGTGTATATATATATATATATATATATATAGACACACACAGACAAATATATTTTCATCCACACATATAAATAAATATACATATATATACATACACACACATATATACAAATACATATATATTGGCTGAATGAACAACGCTGCAGAACCTCTAAAGTGGAAGGGGACTAGAAAGGCCGTCACTCGAGACCTCATCAACTCTTTACGCAAAGGTCAGACATCCAAGAAGTGCCGGTTATTGGGTGACCGTCCCTCCGTTAAAGACGCTTGCCCTTTAGTGGCCTTATCAGCACCTCAACAAAACAATGTGTCCCCATAGCCTCTTCGCACGGTGTTCCTATCACCATGCATTTTGCATGTGCGCCCGAGGAAGCGCTCTGCATTATAAATGTGACACGTTAGCTTACAGTGACGCACAGCATAGCACACGGCCCCACCTCCAAGTCATCAATAGCGCCCTTGCCTTCCACGTGGACCTCGGTCCAATGACTGGTCGTCCTTGTTGAACCCCAGAGCACAACAGAAGTTTGGATTTTTTTTTTTTAGGTCCATTACCTGAATTGTGATGTCGTTTTACTGGAAATCCATATTTGGCACCACACAAACAGTTTTCCAAGACGGGGTCCAGAGCTAGAATTAAATAGCTCAGCAGGGTCTCGGGCAAACAAATCATTTCATTTCTCTGGTATTTACTCTCAGTGTCACAACACTTGGCTTACAATCACAGACAAACACTCAATATATACATGTGGGCACAGGCGCAAGAACGGTGTCCAGCGGCCGGCGTTCCTCGCACCATTAACTATCCACGGGGCTGCGATGACTCACAGACGTTTCATTTGTTTTAAGTGTCCACTACAGCTGCGGATCCCAAAGAACCAACCTGCTGAGCTGCTCTGCCCTGTTTTTACAAGAGCTCCAAAACGTTCACCGACTACGAACCCGTCCTGCGACGGGTCACGGGTCGGTGTAATTCGGCGCCTGTGCTTTCAGATGGTAGTCGTTCAGTTTTCCTCTCCCTCTTTCATGTGTGATTCTCTGTGTGGCACTTGCCATTACTGCCGTTTTCCAAGATAACAACTGTCAAACATGACTAATTATATTGGGAGGGCTAAGGGGGGGAGGGGAGAGTGGGGGGGGGGGGCGTCCACATGCCGGAACGACTGATGTGATTAATGATATAGTAATGGAAAAGTAAGTTCCCGCTACGCCAGACATATTTAATGAATTGGAACCTAACAAGAAAGGAAAAGTAAAGGTGGGATAACAAATGGGAGAATGAAAGACGGCTTTCCAGAAGAAATGACGATAGCTGTGAAATATAGCGGTATAGAAAAGAACGTTTTTGCCATGAAAAATGTCCGAAGAGGAGCTATGCGTGGCGTGAATGATGCGGCGTGTCGGAGATTTGAAATGTCGCTTTTCATGCCAAGAGTTAGACGATCAGTTTAATTGTACTTTCATGTCTGTAGAGTAAGCGTGAGCCATTAGATGGTTAGCTTAGCATAGTGCTCTGAAATTCGATAAAAAAGGCCTAATTTTGTAGGAATGAACATCGTAAGTCTTCATTCACTTTTCTGGAGAAAGAACTTTGATTACTGAACGTAAACTTCACCAATGGAGGCTCCTCAGTGACCATTATTAGCATTTAGCCCGTTAGCCAAACCCAGCATACACTTGATTTAGTCACTTTGAATCAGTAATTAATTAAGGAAGCCTCAACCTTTTGTTAACCTACAGCGAGCTAATGCTATCCTTAACCATAACGCTTTATAATGTCATCCCGTTATCACACTTTTGGGTCTGCACCCCACTAATCACGTTACTGTGAAGCATTGATACGTAAAACATTGCTGCCCAACACATGTTTACGTCTTCATCCTCATAGATGATAGACATTGTGCGTACATACAACAGAAAAGAGGCTCCGATGCACTGCCCTCAGCCAACACATCCTCCATTACCTAGACAGTCTCTAAACATCGCCCTGCCCTTATTGCCCTCTACTCCTTCTGTTCCAGCGCCCATCGCATTTGACGGTCCCCCTCCCCAACTCCCTAAATTCTCCCAATCTATTCGCCCCGTGCCCCCCCCCCCTCCCACACGCACACACACACATTCAATATAAACCTAACGGTGCCGTATCTTCAACCTTACGACCAGCACATTCCACAAACCTTATCATATTTGTAAGAAATGTACTCCGCAGAGATGCTCACACCCCATACACCCCTCAGAAACGACGTTGTGATAAGTCAAATGTTGATTTGTTGACTCCGTCGAGGCGTCCTTGACTGCGTAACATTTTGATGGAGCAACGAAATGAATAATAAGCGTGTCAATCAACCATCTGTCAATCAAACGCCTTCTGAAACCAGCCGAGAGACAAATGAAAACTCCTTTTACATCGAAAGAAAAGCCTTCAGTGCGGTTCCTTGCTCTTGTTTCAGTGAAGGGAGTCAAACGCTTTCAGAAACCAGTCGAGAGCCAAACGAAACAGATCTTTTGCGTCAAGAAAAAAGTTTTTTTCCTCGCTCTTATTTCTATCGTAGCATCAACCTCTTTAGGGTAGTAGCTGCCAGTAGCTCCTTAGGGACCACTGATTGGTTCCTACATTGGCTGGACACAAACGCATCACAACAGACCTGGCCAGATGTGATCTTGTGATATGATGAGAAACCATTTGAAGTGCAAAATACTTAAGTCTTTTAATAGAAAAAAACGTTTCAGAATAAATTGGAATAAACTGGAAAGTTCCAAAACAAAACTGTTTTTTTTTCAATTTAATTCAATTCAGTTTATTTGTATAGCCCAATTTAACAAATTACAAATTTGTCTCGGAGTGCTTTACAATCTGTACACATAGACATCCCTGTCCCAAAACTTCACATCGGATCAGGAAAAACTCCCAAATAACCCTTCAGGGGGAAAAAGGGAAGAAACCTTCAGGAGAGAACAGAGGAGGATCCCTCTCCAGGATGGACAGAACAATAGATGTAATGTGACCAGAAGGACAGATTTAGAGTTAAAATACATTCACTGAACATGACAGAGTGTATGCATAGTTCATGTAGGCATATTCCACGATGGAGATCTCCACCATCCATCAGGCAGACGGAGGTAGAGAGGAGGAGCGGGTGGAGTCTCAACAGTGGGCGGAGATTTGCAGATCATTTGTTATCATGGCTGAATTCAATTCAATTCAGTGTATTTTGTGTAGCCCAATATCACAGCCTCAGAGGGCTTTACAATCTCTACACATACAACATCCCTGACCTTTGACCTCACATCGGATCAGGAAACACTCCCAAGAAATAGAAAAAACCCTTTCACAGGGAAAAGAGGGAAGAACCCTTCAGGGGAGCAACAGAGGAGGATCCCTCTCCAGGATGGACAGATGCAATAGATGTAATGTCAAGAAGGAATCATTACAGAGTTACAACACATTTAATTAGTTTTATGTATAGTTGGTTGTCGGCATGGACCACGATCCAGACCTCCATGATCCATCAGGCAGATGGAGGTAGAGAGGAGGAGTGAGCGGGGCATCAGCAGGGCCATGGCATTAGACCCAGCCAGGTCCAATGAGACGTGAAGTCACAAGGACTCCGGAGAGGAAGCAGAGTTAATAATGTGCGATGGAGAGATGAGAATTCATCCGTAAGGAGAGCAAAGAGGAGAGAGGTGCTCAGTGCATCCTAAACGTCCCCTATCAGCCTATAGCAGCATCTCTAGGGTCTGGACCAGGTGATTCAGCTCTAACTATAAGACTATAAAGAGGAAAGTCTTCAGTCTACTCTTAAATTAGGTGCTCTGCCTCCCAGACTGAAGGTGGAAGCTGGTTCCATAACAGAGGAGCTTGATAACTAAAGGCTCTGGCTCCCATCTTACTTTTTAACTCTGGACTTTGACTCTAGGAACTACAAGTAGCCCCGCATTTAGTGAGCGCAGCTCTCTAGTGGGGCAATACGGTACTACAAGCTCCTTAAGATATGACGGAGCATCACCAATTAAGGCTTTGTAGGTTAAGAGAAACATTTTAAATGTGATTCTGGATTTTACAGGGAGCCAGTGCAAAGCAGCTAGTGAAGGAGTCTTGTGATCTCTTTTCTTAGTTTTAGTGAGAACACGATGAGGTTATCGATTCCCTCGTGATTTTATACCGTCAAGGACGAGGAAAAAAAACGCAAGCCAAAATCAAGAATTTTGCACATTACCACTAAACTGAAATTAAAGTCAAGTTAAAGAATATCGAGTCTCTGTAGTCCCTGTGTGATCACATCGGAGGCCAAACAGATGCGAGCGGGGAGCCTGGAACATTTGGAAACATAGCTCTGCTTACATCAGCAGCACCGGGGAGTGATGTTGGCTAACAAGCGACTCCCATGCACAGTTTGTTTACACAGACGACACCCAGATCACAGTCTCCCCTCCTCATTACATGAAATATGCAGCGGGGGAAAATGTCACGAGTTGTATTTAATCTGCCGAGTGTGACGAGGGAGCAAAGATTAGCGCGACAGAGTAATGGTGATGAACTTCCGCGTGTCGGATTATTATTATTATTATTATTAACAAATGAAGTCATTATCTTATTACATCAAACTTTGTGTGTACTGTTACATTTTAGAGAGATTTTCTGACTTTATAACTTCATGAATGAGAATCAGTACAATTACACAATACAAATAATGAATAACTCTAAAAACTTGTATTTTAATGAATATATTTATAAAAGAAACACCATATAATACAAACTAAACATATATACATGGTATACGTTTTTGTTAATGAAATACGAGCCAATTGCTCCTTCTCAAAGCCATCAAAGAAAAGTTAATTCAAACCACCCAGTACACTGTAATCCTTCGAAGTACATTTGCTGTGAGATTATAACAGTGACACACTATATTATGCTTATATGGTAAAAAAAACAATGCATTCTGGGAGTCATAAAGCGTTATCTCATGATCCCAACAGTCAAGTGTTTCTTTTCCAAGTAATATACTGACATTACTGCACAGTAGAATTACAGTAAATTGCTGTACTATTTTTATATACAGGAGAAATACTATGAAGCGTACAGTAGATGTCTGCCAGTAAAATATTTAATAAAGTTTTAAATTGATGACAAATCCAGATCAGTTTTTAACACCAACTGTACATTTGGTATAAAGTAGTGAATTCCCCATCTACTCGCATTATTTCAGCACGAGCAAATCCTGGCTCAAAGGCTCCAGAGTATGCGACGGCGACATTGATTTATACGCTCGACACACCTTCTCTCTCTGGATGCTGCGCTCACTTCACCTGCTCCCACAGATTACAGAAGACGACGTTGGTCATAAATCAAGCAATGAAGAACAAGACATCATTCGGATCTTGAGCACAGATTTCATCCACGTGCCATTCAAATCCTTAAAAAACAGGAAGACAGAAAACAGCTGTGATGTAGATATCTCTCCGGCAATCGCTTCATAAAGATAGCTTGATGATACAGATATTACAGCGGGAATACAAAACCTAACAGGGTGGGGTTGACTGAGTAGGAATGTGACGTTTTTATGAGACCGTTTATCATTTTAATAGTATCATTAATAAAGTGTCTGGAAAGGGATTTTAAGAGAGAGAGCACGTCGGCAACGATTTCACCCACCGGCAGTTGAATATTATGAATATTAAGGCTGTGTGTGGTTGGACCCAGTTGGTTAAGTGGAGGGCGCTCACATCCCATCCATCATATACTATGAATACAAACTGAAAAGGTAAAAAATGGTCAGAGAACGGAGAATAATTAGGTAATATTTAGCTAATGTCGAAATGCCAGCAAACAAATGTATTAAAGTCATAAATCACTAATCGGCCGCTCTACTCTGCAACCAGTCTGTGAACTCGTATTTGACAAGAAATTACTTCTTTTTTTTAAAACTTTTTTTACTACTCAAAACATTGTGGGCCATTTATTTTAGACATAAAGGAGTAGTCACTCTCGTATGGGGGGGGGGGGGGGGGGGGGTATTTGTCATCTTTCTGAGAGCAAGATGAGAAGATGGAAGTTCTAACTCACACAGGATCTCCCTCTCCTGGACCTTCTGGGTATCATTCCCCAATAAGAAGCTTTTGCCTTCGTCTCATTAATGGATTTTTTCCCCCAGGCGGGCGTTCAGGAGGTTCCACTCAGTGTACAGGCGCCACAGTACATACGGCACCGCAGCGCGCCGCTCGACCCTTCAGGGAACGCAGATTTACCAACCGAATGCCTACGTCCACGGATGGAGATGCCGCTTCAAGAACCTTTTCAAGTCCACAACCTCACAACCTCTCGTCCCAGCCTCGTCTCCCTTCAAAATGCCTGCTGGCCTCGGCACAGAACACAAAGAAAGCCGCCTGAGGCATTGGAATCCCTTTTGATGAACCGATATTATGCTTCACTGCATTGAGAGCTATACCCCAACGCTCAAGATAGAAGGCGCTAAAGTCTTCTAGGTGTCAAAGTCTTCTAGGTGTTGAGGTCTTCTAGCCGTCAAAGTATTCTAGGCGCCAAAGTCTTCTAGGCCTTCTAGGCGCCAAAGTCTTCTCGGGGTCAAAGTCTTCTAGGCGTCAAAGTCTTCTAGGCCTTCTAGGCGTCAAAATCTTCTAGGCGTTAAAGTTTTCTAGGCGTCAAAGTCTTGTATGCCTTCTAGAAGTCTTCTAGGCCTTCTAGAAGTATTCTAGGCGCCAAAGTCTTTTAGGCCTTCTAGGCGTCAAAGTCTGCACCGAAGTCTTCTAGACGCCAAGGTTCTACTGCTGCCTCTGATCCATTCCTGGAAAGCAAAAGTACATCTGTTCATCACGTTTGCTAAGATAACCAAGTTAGAGTAAACCAACCGCCCTGTCAGAGCATTCAATTTACTACCGATATCTTCTTTATTCTCAAGATCGAGTTCTTTCAGCTGGAGGGTTGTACAGCTGGATGCCTTTCGTCTCTAACCTCATGCAGAGAGTTAAAGTTACGTTACCGCTTCGCCCATTTCATACGTTGGTTTGTTACGTTGACCGCCATCGACACTCGACACGCAGTGCGGCAAGTTTTGGCTCAGTTCTTCTTCACAGGAGTTCCAGCGTCAGGGTTATTATATATCAAAGTCAGTTCAGCAGTGATGAAAAGTGAGTTTGTAGTTTTTTGTGATTGTTATATTTTGGATGCTTAGACTTTGTAAAAGGAAGCAGGCTGGTTGGAAGCATCACTTGTATCCTTTAAGGATATTGGTTACACTTTCTTTGTACGAAGCATTTGTGGAAAACAACCTAGATTTCTTTTTCAAGCCCACAATGGAACATCTTACTAGGCCTGCTTCAAGATCCTAATATAATTAGAATAGTACTGGATATCAAGCACAAGTTTGAAAGAGGTGTGTTTTAAAATACATGTGAATTATTTTGTGTTGCTGGATGTTTAGAAAGGGCTGAATCCGGATGTCCCCCATGTGAAGAGATGATCAAAATGTCACCAATCCACTGTGATCCAGTTTAGGATTTGAATCCAGCCTACAGGAAAAAAAATTATTAGACACATAATGAAAACGAATACAATTTAAATTCAAAATCTTTTGGGCCTCAGAATTGTTGCTTAACAATGTTTAGAACCTCTTTCTGGAAGGACCATATTTGGATTTGTGGATTATATGGTCCATATTTGGATATATGGATTCTTCCATCACTTCACAATCCTAAATAACTCCAAAAAGTTGCTGTTTTCATAGTCCTTGTAGTCCAATGTGCAGCAGTGTCTCTCAACTACTTGGAAACCTGTGAAGAAAAGTAATGGATTCTTCATTTCTTTAGAGCTCATTGTCAGTCTGGCTTCCAACCTGACATGCTTTTCCAAAATTTGACAGCAATGGAAACAGTTCACTGGGAGAAACTCTCCCTAGGAAAGCATGCTTTAGACGTGATGTTCCATCCACCAGCTGACAACGGGTTTAAAGGGATAGCTGACCACGGTTTTAAGGGATAGCCCTCGCAAAACAACCAACCTGGTAATCATTTACAGAGATTACAGAGACATCGTTTACATGGGATGAATTCAAATTTGGGTTTGTTGAATTATGCATAAAACCTCAAAAGTATTGTTTACTTTACTCTTAATCTTTATGCATACGATGCTTTATTCTTTACCAACATCAACCTCTGGAAGATGCCATGTCTTTAACTATCAAAGCAAAAAGCAGAGCCCTTGGATGGGTTTCAAGTCTCAAAAGGAGATCACTTTTGTGTTTAAGTGGGGCTTTCTGTCCAGGATAAGCCATCTATTGCTCACGCTACGCTGCACAATATATCCTCCCTCGTTTTCTCCCCTCTCCGTCCCTTCGCTCTATAATCACAGAGCGATGTTTTGACTGGCCAAATCCCCGAGGTTAGTGCACAGCATTTCTCCCCGAGGTTAGTGCACAGTCAAACATAAGAGCTTGGGCCGATCTTTTAAAAAAGAACCTCCGAGATTATGTTACCTCCACCCACCGGGCATCTCCATTGATCCTGTCGTGGTTCTTTTTGGACTCCGCCAAATGTGCACTGTTCATGTAGAGCGTTCGCTTCCCATGCCCCCCCCCTCCCCTTGCCATTATGCCACTCTTTTTTTCTGTGACATATTTTGGTTGGTAATTAAGCCGAGAGATCAAAGCACTTTTGGGGATTTTCACGAGTGTGAGAAGTTAAGGCCTCCAAAAAAAAGAGGGTTTTTTTGCACGTGAGTCTTAAAAAGCAGGAGCCGGCAGCCAAGGTACTGCACGGAAAATAAATTAAAAAAGAGGAGGGTAAGATAGTCTAGTTTAAGGGGAAGGAGGTAAGTGAGCGAGGGCTTTATTCTACGCTGGAAACATGTAATCATTTGAAAGAGGATAAGGTTGAAGTGAAGACATTACTGGAGCCACACCTTATCAAAACATGGTACCTAATTAAGACACTGGTGCCTAAACAAACTTTCCCCAGATGAAAAGAAAAAGTAGAAAGTAGAGCTTTGTATTTCCCCGTCATGGTGGTGAACACCCATAGATGTACAGTTCAGCAACATTACTCCGTATTTCCAGCAATTTCCCCCTGAACTCCAGACAGATCTGCAATGAGAAAACAATGTGCTTACTGTACACCAACCACGACTTGATTGCAATGTGTGACTGCAATGTGTGACTCTCGACATTGTAATTACACACGTTTCTCCTTCTATTTTTTATAACCCGGCTTTACTAATTATTGCATTCTATCAGCTGCAGTTTTTTTAAATTTACAACAAAAAACATTGAAAATGACAAAAACTAAATATATATATATATATATATATATATATATATATATATATATATATATATATATATATATATATATATTTAATGTAACAATAAAGATAAGACATATCATTCTGATTACACAGGTTTTCCTCCTTTTTTTATAACCTGGCAGGAGTAAGATAATTATTGCATTCTATCGGGTCGCAGTTTTTACATTTCTTTTTACAGATTGTTTCTGTCACTGAACCCCCAAAAAATTGACAAAACATTGAAAATGACAAAAATAAAAATAAAGAAAGAAAAGACATAAGTAGAAAATAAATAGTAAATTAATAGGGGGTCATCAATCGCTCTTTACAATTTTTGTATCAATTCTTTTCAGGTTAGCTGAGAACATGACTCATCTTTTCAATTTTTTCCAGCGTTGTTCGTCGGGACTCTGCTTTGATCCTTAGGAAGAGACGATATTTCCTCCACAATGTCCAGGCGTAGTTCACGTGACGTTTACCCCAATTGCCAGCCAAACTAACATGGGGGGGTATTCCTACATTGTGTAAAAAAGTGTGCGTTGGCTCCCGAGAAGTTCATCACCCCCTCTCCCCCCTCCCCCCTTTAGCCCAAACACAGCGTTTACAAGAAGAAGACGGAGGGGAAAAAGACCCACACGCCAGAGCATGACTGGTGTAAATATTATTGGGAAAATGGGCAAAGGAAGAGATAAGCAATAAAAACCACAGTGTATCGGAATGGAAATCGGCACGGAGCCGCTTCGGCGTCGCCCGGATGCTAATTTATGACTTTCTGCTTGCCTAGAGATTTGAACTTGGCATCAGTCGTCGTTCTTTTTCGTCTGGCCTTGGAGAAAACCCACAGAGCATTCGGCACGCAAGGGTACAAACAATCGCCCCCTAATACTCAGGGGTAAATTAAAACGTGGATTCCGGTTGTGCCGAGGCACGGGGAGTTCTCGGAGTTGAGGGAGCAATGAGATGTCAAAGAAGAAAGAAAAAGTTTTGAACATAAATATTCATGAAGAACACATTTACTCTGAATAACAGTTCCATGTATCATGTCTGTTGAAACTGTTTGCTTCCAATATTATTGTCCAGAGGGAACTCTAACATGATTGTTAAAAGACTATTCTAGACTATTCTAATAACGAGCTGATAATAGATTATTGGGGGTTTTGAGAACAGTGGCACTGTAAACAGCAGTCTCTAGTTAAAAAAATGAAGGAGTTATGGAGTAATGGCATGACCGACATAGCAAGTCATGGTAACTAGAATAATAGACATTTGTTTATTGTGCCAGAATAGATAACTATCAAGCTATGCGTTGCCGCAGCGCACTTTTATCTTCCTTGATCTCGTCCGTTCTCGTAGTGTCAGATAAAAGTCAGACGCAATCAAACCAAAACTCTTTTCATATCCCTTAAGAAAGCAAGTAGAAAACCATCATAAATCTCTGAATGCAACAGCATGCCTGTGCACTTTTAAGAGCATTTCAAACTTAAAATTGGTTCCCAATTGGTTCCGATCTCGGCCCCGGCCAGCTTCAGTTAAAATAGTTATGGTCTAGTAGTCGCAGGCTGCCAACAGGCATTCACAAAGCTACATTCTATATTCCAAATAAGCTGTCAGGTGAAATGTCAATTTTTTTTGGTCCCGTATTTATTCTGGAAACTGGAAAATGTCCACTTAATCTTCCCTGTGTGTGCAACACGTTTGTTTGGCTTTGCTGCGAGGTCTTCCTCGATGTCTTTGTAATATTCTTTAAAATATGGCACCTCGCTGTGCAAAAAACGGTACTTAATTATCCAGACAGAAGAACTCTGGCCTCTCGCTGTGCTAAACCTTGAAAAAAAGTAATTTACGGTTGAATCACCCCTTCAGCTTAATCACGTCGCAGCTGGTTGAAGTCGCCGGCCGTGCCAGCTTTCCTTGCCGTAGTTACGAAGGACAGCCTGTCTTCTCTCATTACGAGACGTGTGAAGTCTAGAATGAACCGGAGAAACTGATGAACCTCAAGAACTTCGAGGTGTGGAGTGCGAAAAACAAACAAGATCAGGCCCAGCGAGTCATGGACGATGATAATGGAAAAGGGAAACAAAGCAAAAGTTAATCAATCACACATCAAATGTGACTGTAATGCGACAACCAGTCGTAGAAGCACTGAACCATCAAAGTCTCCAGAGTAGTATCTGAATTTGTGTGTCCTTTATCAGAAGCGCATGAATAGATTTTTGCAGCGTGGCCAGTAGAGTACTCTCTTCTGTGCGTTTGATCAAACGCTTTGATTATTCGGCCAGAGACGGATGATAATATGCAATAAAAATGGGAATATGTTACAAGAAAAAGACAGTTATTCTGTTGGGGATCGCCAAAGCTTTTGCCGAGTTAGATGTATGCATTTTAAAGCTGTTGTATCTGTTAAAGCTCCTTGAGAAGAAGATACATGTTAAACCTCTACTTCCACATGATCCAACATCCTTAAAACGTCTATAATGCACTTAACGCATTTATATTAATCCTAAACCTCATTAAGTTAGATTTCTTAATGTTCAGCATGTCCCCACTCTCTTTATAGTTTTACAGTCATGATATTCCAAGCTCTTTAAGCTTTAACACAGATCTGAAGATCAAAAAGAGAACAAAATATCCTAATATTTAATTTGCTTGCAGCTTTGAAGTCTCAGGGCGTCATCATCCCCGGTGAATAATATCCACGTCTGGCCGATTGGAGAGACCTCGAAGGCCGTAAAGCTATCGTAAAACAAAAGGATGATCTCTCTTTCTCTCTCTCCTGAGAAATGTGCTGCTTCTTCACATCTGAAAGAGGAGAATGACGCACACGATGAGCTAAGAACTCACAAGTGGTAAACCAGCGAGAGGTCGACGTCTCGCTTTCTGAAGCCAGCTCGGCTCAAACAGTGGAGCTGGCTCGCTCTTTCGGCACATCTCGGCAACGCCGCCTTTAACGTACGATCGTCAGCGTAACACTCGTCATATTAAAAGCAGAGGCAACGTCTCACGGTGTTACGCGGGAATCAAAAGGTCAATGCCTACTACCAACTATGCCATGGCCCTGCTGAGACTCCGCCCACTCCTCTCTACCTCCATCTGCCTGATGGATCATGTAGGTCTGGATCGTGGTCCATGACTACTCCCAACTATTCATACACTTTGTCATATTCATTGAATGTGTTCTAACTCTGTGTCCTTCTGTACACATGCCATATATTGTTCTGTCCATCTTGGAGAAGGATCCTCCTCTGTTGCTCTCTTAAAGGTTTCTTCCCTGTTTTTCCTCGTGAAGGGTTGTTTTGGAGTGTTTCCTGATCGGATGTGAGGTCAAAGGTCAGGGATGTCTATGTGTACAGATTGTTAAGCCCCCTGAGGCAAATTTGTAATTTGTGAGAATGGGCTATAAAAAAAAACAGAATTGAATTCAAAAAGGGTGTGTACGCTTTACTGAACCAATGAGGTCACAATCACAATTAGTTATTCATCAGTCATCAACATGAACTCTGGTTCTGACCGACACATTTGGGGACATATTTGTGGAGCTGGATTCCATCTTTAAGTTAGGGTGACCAGACGTCCGGTTTTCCCCGGACATGTCCTCTTTTTGAGACCAAAAAAAAGCGTCCGGCAGGGTTTCCAAAAACGTCCGGGATTTTGCTTCGTCGTATATTTCCGTTTCTCTGGGTCTTTCACAAGTTTTTACCCCTTACAAGTTTTGTAAATGGTATCTCCCACCTGAACAGTCATTGGTCGACTGATCTCAGTGTTGCCAGATAAACGAAAAATCCCCCTTTTAGGCTTTATATCACAAAACAGGCAGAATAAGAGTGATCCGACTACGTCTGAGCGCGTGCGCCTCGCTCTGTGATGTGCGCACACGGGTGGGCAGCCCTTTCCTATCTAAGGGGGGGCATCATGAAGGAGTTATGCCGAGGTGTCCTCTTTTTCACAAACTCAAATCTGGTCACCCTATTTAAGCTAGCTGGGTAAAATTATTTGGGCAAACTTCAAAAGAAAAGAAAAAGTCCTATATACACATAAACCTGAGGTGCAGCTGCTTCCAATTTTTCTATGAATGAAGTCTGGGAAAACACAACTGATCAATAGACGGTAATAGGAACGACACACCCTCACTGTAGACGGTCCATAGACTCTGTCAACGTCTGCCAAGGGTGTGGTGGCCAGTCTTTACGTTCCCCGTCTCCCTCCACTCGCATTCAGGACGTTCAATTATGTTTTATTGAAGACATTAAAGATGTCAAACGGCATTACACGAGTCCATGATAACCATCGGCCTCGTTGCTTGAAGTTCATAGTACCTCAAGGGGGTTTTAAAGGACTTGGAACTCTGTACACCGGTGGCCATGGAAGTCCTGCCAACCAGGTCCACCCACATATTTCAAGAGCATAAATGACTTTCGAAGCTTGACTTTTTTGAATATAGAAAAATCTAAATTGGTTCTGCTCATGCTGCCTCTTGAGACACTTTAACTACTGTAACATGCTCAGGCCTCGGGACGGCTTCAGAAATCATGTTCCCGCAGCAGAAGAAGCCGTTAAAAAGACATTTGTTACGAACTTCAGCAGCCAGAAACGCAAAAACTCTCCCGACAAGACTTTATCTAAATTCCCCCGTTGGTTCATGACTGATGTTTTGGAAATGTAACATCTGCAAGTGGACTGGATTTATGACTGTATTAAATCATTTTGAAACAATTTGCAATCAGATTTTGGCTCGTAGCGGCGGTGGCGGTCATGGTTTTCAATGTGTGTGTGTGTGAATCCAGAATAGGATAATGACACTGAAGCTTTTGTAATGTGACTTCATGCAGTTGATAACGATGAGCCAGAGGTTTCTCCACTTGGTGTTGGATATTGACACAGAAGGCCCCCTTTCCTTTAGCATCTGTGGGTGGATGGATAGATTTACTCAAACAAAGACTTTCACCCAGGAGACTGCTGATTGTGTGAAAACAAAAAAAAAGGTCAACATTTACTCATTTATGTTGACTATGTAACTCACGGTTACGGAACAAACGGTATTCAGCCCAAGCTATGATGTCTTTTTACGAAACCTATCCAAGTAGTTTTTTATTGCCTCGGCATAACCAAGTGGTTTTGGGTTGATTAAAAACACACATGGATAACATTACGTAATCAAGCTGCAACCCAGTAGTGGAGCGTATAGTTTTGAAGTGTAGGGACGCCAAGCAAAGTTTAAGGGTTACAGGTCCTGGAACTCACAAGAACGACTCGGAGGAAGATGGAGAGGCTGAACTCTTTCACATTCAGGCAGGTTAAAAACAGACAAAATTCAGGGTCGACAGAGCAGACGACACAGGGTCAGAACAGGTGGATCAGGCATGAGACCAAAGGTACGCTGGAGAGTCTGGCACTAACGCGCATAACAACCTGATGGAATTTAGTAGCGAGGGACTTACGAGGAAACAGGGAACAGGTGAAACGGGTGTGAGCCTCAAGTGAAGGGAACGAGGGATGATCAGGATCTGAAACGACATGAGAGTTAATGAACCAGGCAGATGGGGCGAAAACTACTAATATGACGAGAAACTTGTGACACAGTAAAAAAAAGAAAAGACACCAAGGGGTCCGTATGTGACGAGATGGGGACGACAACAAGTTGGATGATACGTTTGAGCTATGCGGTTTGGTTTTCTGCCGATCTGACCCAACAACTTGATATAGAACCACAAAGAGCCACTACTAGCTTAAATAAAGGTGGGACACTTGCAGACCGTGAAGGTCTAAATAGTGGATATATATATATATACACGTATATATGTATGTATGTGTATATATATACATACATATATGTACACACACATGTGGAAATATATACATATGTATATATATACACACATGTGCGTATATATACATATATATGTGTGTAAATATATATATATATATATATATACACATGTATACTGTATATATACACACGTATATATACGTATATATATGTGTATGTATACATATCTATATATAGATATGTATATATCTATATACACACACGTGTAAATATATATATATATATTTACATACATGTGTGTATATGTACATAGTATATATATATATATATATATATATATATATATATATACACACACATATATATACACACACATATGTGTGTATATATATATATATATACAATTATCAGTAAAGCTGTTTCTTTATTCAATTACCTATATAAGTTTGTAATGTTATAATGTGAGAAAATGACTTGATACTAAACATATTGTAAATGAATCACTCTTCAAGTTAATATTATTTTCAAAACCCTTTTACCTACGAGTTAAAACTCACGATGCACCGCCGTTAGCCGTGTCCGCGTGGCTTTGTGAGCTAACGTTGCAGCGGTCAGCCAGCAGTCCACATGCCAACAGATAGCTTGCAGTCCGTTGAGAGTCTCCCACACACACCAGCTGCTACCACGACTAAACACCAAGGCCCTTTTTTATTTTGTTTCTCTGGAGTCTACGAAACCAAAACTGAGCTAAAATCTTCAAGTTAATCAACTTTCATTCGACCGATCACACGAAGGAGGCGACGCCCATTAGTTATGCGCTCGATTAGTTAGGAACCGCAACTCTTTAAAAAGTTACATTTGTTGAAAATGCAGTTCAATTCGATGCAGTTTTTAAAGAAACAACAGAAACACATGCGTGTTATCCACGATGCGTCTCTTTCGTGACCCGACGTTAGCCGAAAACATCCGGACAAGCAGTTTAAAAAAAAATCTCACACGTTAGCACAACTTTTCCGTGGAGACTGGGGTGTGTTTCTGTTCCGTCTGGATCCGACAGCTGTATTTGGAGACTGAGGGGAGCATTAGGAATGGCACGGAAACTATTAATTGGAGGCGAGTAGGAAGCTTAGATCGGGGAATGGCTGTCAAGTGTGACCTTTTGCACATTTTATATATATATATTTCTACTTTTAAGTTTTCCACATGGCAGGTAAGCTTGAGAGAAATGAGGAACCGGGGATTTCTCAAGTATTTCCTTCTATACTTTCCCAGCCCCAAATTCCTCAATTCAAGAGTGCTCAGTGACTTTCTGAAAGGAGCATGTATCGCCCTTTTGTAAAGTAGAAAGAAAGACAGCTATTTGTACATGTGTTGCTTTTTTCTGCTAGATTAACAGATAAATTTGAGTTAAATTAATAGTTATAATCTCTTATAAATTTGAAGGTCATTATTTGCCCCTCATAAGAAACAGTTTAATTCCTTATTTAACGTATTGTCCCCTTGCGCAGCTCTTCTTACTTTCCATTGCATGCTAGCCAGAGCCAAAGGCCCCCGTTGACAACAACACATCATTACGTATTATTAGATTTATATGTTGTAGTGATAATCTGCAAAGTAGAAAGTAAAGTTATCAAATTAATGATGTTGAGTAATACCTATAATATGCGTCTGAGATGTAGTGCAGATGTGTGCCGTCATTTCGTAGCTTGACTGGAAAAATCCTACGACCCAACTCAAGGAATACAAACGATCTCTTTTGAAGTATAATAAGATGTTAATACTCTGTGTGGTGAAATGTTCGACTGGTTAGATGAGTGTTTGATGCTTGGCAGGTTGCGCTGTGGATTTATCGCAGCTCGGCTTTTTAGTTTGGTTCAATTCATCCTGTTTAATTTCATTTATCGTCCCGCGATTCATCACGATGGGGGTGGAAAATACTTCTCGAATATTCTCGCCCGCAAATTACTTTATTTTTTTTACGAGGCCGCTGGAGCTATTTTAAGGAACAATGTGTGTTCCCTGTAATGGAATTTACAGGGTAGGAGAGCCACAGGGGGGCCCCTCCCACAAGAAGACTATTTGTTCTGGAGGCTGTGGAGAGATATGAAGCAGTTCTGTTGGAAGACTCGTGGAGCCCACCTATGGAGGCCGGCGAGGCCTTTTAAGGTCCTGCCCGGGACCCTTTGGCAGGGCATGTCGCTCACATGGTCAGCCAAACATTTCTATGTGCGACACACACACACACACACACACACACACACACACACACACACACACACACACTCTGCACGTCTCCACAGCCGACAAGATGAGGTCACATGTTTAATGTCAATGTCCCCTCGACACCTCGGTCTCTGCCACAAGAATTTTAAAGCTTAATAATACTGATGATGATGAACAGGAGGTTGGTTGGAGGGTTGGATTCTGGGGGACGGGTCATTTTTAATCTCTCCTGACAACTGGAAGTCTTGACTGTGTGTGTGTGTGTGTGTTTGTCACAGTTTTTTCTGTTTGACCTCCGAGTCCATCTTCTTTCCCCACAGCTGGCCCGTGCACAGGCCTTCCCATCAGCTAGGCAGCTGGGCCTGTCAGCCAATCAGGCACCTGCATGATTACCAACAGCTGGAAAAGTAATGTGGGGAAGGGGGGAGGGGCTGCAGAGGGGAGTGTGGGTTAAGGAATGGGGGGGGGGGATAGAGGCATTTTAAAGGAGGAATGCATTGAAATAACAGGGAGGAACTAACGTTGGGCAACGGCGACAAATCAAAGTCGTTTATTTCCCATATCCTCTCCGACGTGACCTTTTTATTTTATTTTGAAAAGCTCCCTTAGGGGACAACGTCTCGTTGCAGATGTCCCTTTATTGCCTTTTTTTTCTTTTGCGCCACAATTATGTGAGCTCACGCATTTTTGAAGGGTGAGGACCAGGGCGCCTCGATGTGGAACTCATGCCGCCGCCTTCCGGGCATCAAGAGGATTCTTCGGAGTTCGTAAACCGTCGACGACGACTCGGCATGCCGTTCCCCCTCTCGGGAGCTAACGTAAAAAATAAAAAGTAAATTATACATGAGTCATGTCACTGACACAAGGGGTGAACTTTTATATGAAAATGGGAATATTGCTGGTTCTTATTCATCGCCCCCAGGGGGTGAAAATGGAAATATAAAACGGCTGAACTCCCGAGAAGCCGGAGGAAGTTAATTGCTTCTGCCATCTTCAAAAAAATATTTTTTTCCTCCCCGCTTCCAACTTTTTGTTCGACGCCAATTTGAGGCTCGCCCTTCTTCTTCTTCTTCTTCTTCTCTCCTCCCTCAACGCGACCTCTCTCTAAACTGTGTTTTCGCCCCCACGCATAATAAACACGTCGCTAGCTACACAATTTCAAGTCCTCAGCCATAAACACAGCGAGTGTTTTTTAATGACGCTTCTTTCCGGGGTTGTCGGAGCGAGGGCAGCGCCTTCGCCTCCGGGGGGTTTGATTGCGCTTCCTCCGCTGAGGTCATGAGGACATTCATCACATTTCTTTTCTTTCTTTTTTTTTGCTCGATGGCTTTTAAGTCGTCCAAAGGGGAAACTCTAACATTTATAGTCAAATCAAAGATTATAAAAAAAAAAAACTGAATTCCCCCTATTTTTTTAATGCAATATATTATAGTGTATATATAAGTGTTCAAATTGTGTCTCTTAATCTTTCTATCTATATCTATATATATTTACAAAATGTCATCGGATTCATAGCGAAAGTGGGCGGGTCCTATTATTTTACTTCTTTTTTTTCTCCTGCCATTCACTGATTTAAATAGCTGCTCCTGGGTGAAATATGAGATTATATCTTTCTAAATGATTCAGTTAATAAAGCTTTTTTTTGAATTCCGGGCCCCTAATTAAATTGGTTTACGTCCAAAAAACTCAAACATTTATTGTTAAATCAAAAAATATTTTAAAAAAGAGTCTGAATTCCCCCTTTTTTAATTCCTGCAATCTATTAATAAAGCGTTCAAATTGTGTCCCTTTCTCTTTCTATTCATAAACGATGTTCCTTAAAGCGACTGACTGTATTTTATTATGTCACGAAAGAAATTTCTTCGGATTCATAGCCAAAGTGGGCGGGTCCTATTATTTAACTTTTTTTTTAATCCTACCATTCACATGATGCTGTTCCTGTGTAACATATGAGATTACATCTTTCTAAATGATTCAGTTAATAAAGCTTTTATTTGAATTCCGGCCCCCTAATAAAATTGGCTTATGTCCAAAATGAGCGTTGCATAACAAACCCTGGAAAGCCGACTGGTCCTCGTCTGACGTGGACATTTAAGACGTCTTCTCACCCAAGTTTGCTATTCTCCTCGTCTCCTGAGCCACGAGGCTTCGGGCTTTTCCTGGAGCGACACCAAGACAAAGAACATATCAAAAGTCATGCTTCCTTTGTCAATGTTGAAATAAGTAATCTCCTTTTTCCCATCTCGGTCCACGGGGCCTCTGCGTACGAACGTGTCCAATTCCACACGACGCGAGGTCAATGCCTCTGTTTGGGATTGAAAGTGGAAGCTAATATCCCCGTTCTCTGTCTCTCAGGTATGTCCACATGCAGGTGTGTTTCTCCCGAAAGAAGCCAAAAGAACACACGGACTATAAAAACCACAACGCTTCCCTGTCATCATTTCAATAAAAGTGCCGGTGCTTGAAAAAGGGGGGGGAGTAAACCTTTCAAGGAGCCGGTTGTTGTTTCCCCGGGACATGCAGCATAGGGGTGAGATGACAAGTGTGTGTGTGTGTGTGTGTGGGGGGGGGGGGGGGGAGAAGAAGACTCACACAGTGGAAGGACTGTGGCCTGTCATTGCTGTATCAATCTAATCTGGATGTAAACACAGCTGCTGGCGAGCAACTCATGCATGGCCCATCTACCAGCTGGCTATATGTGAAGTGACCTTTGACCCCCCCCCGGGCAGAGAGGGAAATCCAACCGCTCGCCGGAGAAACTGAATTCCTGCCAGTCGAGTGTACATAGCGTCTCTTCCTCTCTCGCACATGTCAAGTGAAATATGTGGAGTGAAATATTCATAATCTTTCAGCCATGCCACCTACATCCAACCATCTGGCCACGGAGCACCGAGCGAGGCTGTTACTGCAGGACGGGAATAAGGGGGGGGGGGGGGGGGGGGTTGTACGTGGGAGTATGACTTTTTAAAGATGGGCCCTTTTTTTTGTTATCCTGGAAGTCCTTCACGGGCGAATGCCTCGAATCAGGTAACTTCTCACCAGTATGTGGGGGTGACATCATCCCCGAGTGAAAAGAATGAGTCACGGGTTAAGAAGTCAATACCCCCCCCCCCCCCCCCCAAGAAAAACAAGCGCACTTCTTCTCTTTATTCCATGCAGACAGTCAAGTGATGGAGATGAAAGAGAGAGAGTGACGCAGAGCGTGAAACGACAACACCGATAAGACGGAGGAAGGAAGGGTGGACAATGTTTCTCAAAAGATGATTTAATAAAATAATAATAACAAAAAGGGGAGATAAACGCGGACGAGATGAAAGGATCGCACGGCGAGGTTTCTCTTCTTCCCACAACGCTTCCACTTGTGAAACCGGAGAGAGACGAGCGAGCGGAGGTCAAGAAACACGAGGCGGAGCTCACAGCGAGATCAAAACAAGCGCGGCGTCCAAAAACACAAATCCATCCGCGGAGGAAGGCGACCGCCGCCGCCATCGTCTCGCGTCCCTCGGAAGTCTCGCTCGTGTTTTTCCTCCTACGGGTTTTCGGTGTCTTCCTGGCTGCCGCTCCGTTGTTTGATTGTTTCTGAAGACGACGCTGAGCAAACCCCGCGTCTAATCTGAAAACACAGATGTTTGACAGGAGATGAAATGCCACGGCCGCTCCGCGCCTACTGCTTTTCCCAGAAATCCGACTTCTCTATCTCGTGTTGAATTCACGGGTAACGTAACTTTGCTGGTTAGCCGGGAATAAATAAATAGCTAATTAGCTTAACGCAGCCCGGGAGCGGAAAAACATCGCAGATCCGCCCAAAAATGCCGGATTGGAGTCCAACTTGGTCTTTGATTGATTGTGGAAAATAATAATATGCTTTTTTTCTGTGTCATGGCTACAGATGGAGAGGAAGAAGAGGCACTTGCTGTGCTGCTGCCCAGTGCATCTGAGCTGCGTGCGAGCGTGCCGCCGCATCGTGAGAGGCTGGGTGGATGGGAGCACGGTTCCCATGAAGGTCGGTTTTGGGGGAAAGAAAACCGTCCAAGTGTCGACACTCGAGATTAATACTTTCATTTGATATCACCCACAAACCCACCAACGTATCCATTCCAAGGCAAGTGTTGCAGTTACTCATCCGAGGGATTCTTCAGAGTGGAAAGAAGAAGTTGGACGGATGGGGCGCAACATCTGAAGATGCTTCACTTCCAACTCCTTCTTGCTCGGTCGCTCTGGTTTCAGAGGCGCTGAGGTCGATATATGTATATTTTTTTACCAAAGGGTAGCCGATAGTTCAGGGGTCGGGAACCTATGGCTCCTGGGCCATATATGGCTCTTCTGGTGACGGCATATGGCTCCCAGACAATTTTGAGTTGAAAATAAATAAATCTTTTGTAGTTTGACTATGATGAGGAAATGTTACTTTCTGTATTCTTGTTGTTCTTAGTTTGTACTCCATGTTGAAATGCACTTATTGTAAGTCGCTTTGGATAAAAGCGTCTGCTAAATGACATGTAATATATGGCTCTCAATGAAATATATTTAGAAATATTTGGCTTTTATGGACCTCCCAGTCAAAAAGGTTCCTGACCCTTGCGATAGTTTCTCTTGATAGCCTTGCACGCTAATGTCAATATCAAGCTCCTCTTTTATGGAACCAGCTTTCCTCTTGATAGTCTTATTGTCAGGGCTGAGTCAGGTTCACCTGGTCCAGACTTAGAGATGCTGCTATAGGCTTATAAGCTGCTGAGGGACGTTTAGGATACACTGAGCACCTCTCTCCTCTTTCCTCTCTCTCTCTTTCTCCTTAAGGATGAATTTACATAAATTTGAATCGGGTTTTCCACCCCCTACAGATGCTGGTTAATTCATCCTTATGGATGAATTAACCAGCATCCTTATGGATGAATTAACATCACTCCATCACACATTATTAACTCTGCTTCCTCCCCGAAGTATTTGTGACTTTCTTTGCGAAGCCAAACGCACCTTGAGAGGGAAAACACAACGCTGGATTAACTGAAATCCCCCCAAAATCTCGACGGTCATCAATTTAGAGGCTGACTCAAAATCGTTGGTATCAAACGATTTGAGAAATGGCCATATTTTTTCTATTTCAATTCACATTTACAGAACTGACCCTGAGACAGAAGAAGCAAGAAGAACCCTCGAGTTCAAAACGGGCTTAAAAGGCCAAATCATGGAGAGAAAAACTGACGGGAGCTTTAAAACCTGATTCACACAGTGCGAGTGGTGCAGAAGAAGACGGGATCGCTTTACAGAGGAAAGGCCAGAGAGTGTGTGACGGAGGAGCGCAGAAGGCCCCGCGGTAAAATTAACGAGGGAGAAATTCGTCGGAGGCCACATAGTTTGACCCCAGGGTGACCTCGCAATTCCTCAGGCCTCCCACCAGATGAATAACACTAATTAAGATCTAAGATTACACCCCCACGGTTAAGACAGATACCAATCCCAACACACACACATTAGACTGCGGTGAAACACAATATGAATAGATCATTTTTATTTTAGCAGCTCACAAAAAAAAAAAAAAGGAAACAGGGCAATGAGGGCTTGAATGACTAAGCTCCTCTGGAGCTGAGATTAGGCCTCCAGCTCCGCATCCCGGGCTGTAAATCACTCTGCTCCCACATTAAGGGGTTCGCTGTAATTGCTCAGCTCGTTCAGGAGGAGGTGGGGATAATAAAAGAAACATTACAAGCTAGAGGAGGGCAGCATGTGGCTCGTGTTTGAGGAAGGAGATCGTCCACTCGGGCCAGCTTCACATTTCTCAAACGTAAAGTTTTGGTTTTGGGTTACCGGTCCAAGGTGAGAAGGGGTTTTGTAATTCAACTCGCATGGACACGCTGCACTTATTTAAAGTACCCCCCCCACACACACACACACACACACACACTTTTTAATTCTGCTCTGTTCAGATTGTGATAAACAGGCTTTAGTCAATCAAGTTTATCTTATGAAGATAAATAATGTGGTTTGTCGTCAACAAGTTCAACCAACAAATTCAACTTTACAAGATAAAAAAGAGAAGCCAGTGCTGTGTAATACAGTACTAAATGGAAACCCCCATAATGTCCAGTATAGAGCGGAGATTCACCCTAAACTGGTGGATCTGAACCATACCAAATATATGTTTCCATCCACCACTAACTTATGTCCTCATGCAAAAGTCTTCACAATAATGTTTAACTTGCGTAATGATTTAGTGCCATAATCATTTATCTTAAATTAAAGGACTTCATTTTACAAAAAATATTGAACTTAATTGTCTTCGCACTGCGGCTTTAAATTCAATTCATTCAGGTGTGACGTCATCCAAAAAATATTCATCTTCTCAAGAGACGATGTGTTTTTATCTCTATTCACTCTGTTAACATTGTTGCTAGGCGGATTATCACGTGAGAATTCTGATGATATTGGAGTATTGGCTCTATTTTCTCCGCCTTTTGAGTCAGCTACATTTTACTGGAAGATTTCTCCTTGTGTGCTTCTACATTGTCGCTTTTAATAAACATCACGGCCTCCGAACATACGAGACGCCTTTTGTGGGAAGAACGAACAAACGAGAGTCTGAATCCAAAGGATCTGGTTTCATCTTCCAAGAGAACGCCAAGCGAAATAACCGACACGTACCGTCGCGACCGCTCGACCTCTCGTCCCATCTGTTTACATCAATCTTCTATATTATCTATTAGTTTTAGGTCCGGGTTCCAGATGCAACGGCTTCTGGGTCCAGACCCTGGACTGTGTTACGCCTATTAGTGACTTTAACGCTCATGCTAACGGCAACAGGCTACAAGTCACTTTCTATGGAAGACGTTGACGTGTTTAGCTTCAAACCAAAGCCAGGGACACTTGTCCCGTGACGTGTTGAAGATTAAAAGTTGAGGTGGGCTAAACCATTTTTTTCAGCTGTCAAAATGGTTGTAGCGAAGAGTCAACTAATCACGTATTTTTTTGTTTTCGCCCCGATTCGTTCCATCTAAATGAAAAAAAGCCGATGGCAGTTCCCGGTGCTATTTAACGACGTTATTACTTCAAGGAGCATTTCGAAAAAACAACACGCAATGTAGCTACACGTTGTTGTGTTGCTTTTCTCACTTGGGGAGTGTGAACAATAGCATCGGTAGCTAACGCAACAACAGTGCGAAGACATTCCAACAGATTTTAGGCAATTGAAACATGCGCCTCTGGTTGGACGGCTCAAGAAAAACAACTACTAAGTGATTTATAGAGCGTTCGACACTTCTGAACAAAACAATATACATTTTACTGTCAAAACAATGGCAACGCAACGGCGGAGGTACTTGGCAGGACCGGGGCGAACCGGTCGCGCTTGCCAGGTTGCGGTCTGCACCGAGTTATTCCGTTCTCTCGATCTCTCGTAGTTCGCAGTAATCAGCCATCAGCCATCCGCCATTTGGTATTGATTATTCATCCAACAAACAGAATTTTCTTAGTGGCTAAATAGCAACCACGTAACTATTCAAGCGAATGCGCAAAACATAAACAATCAAAAGCAGAGATGTTTACGACTCATGAAATGCACATCTGGCTTTCTACACTTTGTCCAAGGCACACAGCACATGTGTGTGTGTGTGTGTGTGTGTGCGTACCGCTGGCATCTACCCGCCTTCCACAAAGGCTTCAGAACCGCCGGTTAAAAAAATATGCCGCACCAGTCCAAGTGGGTCTGGATGAAATATATATAAAAGTACCAACGCCCCAAAAAAACAAAATGTCCATTTCCAAAGTGAAAGCTTCTGCTGGAGGATATGGGTTATGCAGTGAAAGTACTTTACATTTCTGATTCATTCATCTTGGGAACATTTCTTCTTCTAGTCCTTATACTTGGGATGGAATGATAAAGCATTGAGGAGTTTGCTCCCTGGCTTTAAAAAAGCAGTTTTAAATGTCGCCCTGGCTGAATGGTAAAGCGTGGCATTGAGCGGTATCAAGAACCATCACCAACAGAAAGTGCTTCAATGAACAATGTCTGTGGGTCATTGTTTCGCAGGCCGTCCTCCGATCAGGGAGTTGGCGGCCCTAGTCGATGTGTCCTTGATCAAGACACTTAACCCTGAGTTGCTCCCTGTAGCTGTGCCCACGGTGTATGAATGTAACGTAAACTGGATTAAAGCGTTAGCTAAACGACATGTAGCCTAATGAAGATGAATGACATGTTCTCAGCCCCTGGATGTGTAACACGGGACTTGTTGCGCGCGAGCGATTACGTGACTTTAATAAGCCGTATGTCGTAAAGTATTGGCCTTGTATTTTAAAAAGACCTCCGGCAAAAACGACACAGTCGTGGCTGGCTGACATGCGTCTGACCTCGCGGTGGGAGAGGATGCAGACGAGCGAAAAGGAAAGGAGAGGGAACAGAGCCGCCGCCCACTCTCAGGCTTCAAGCTGAGCTCCTCGGGCCGGTGTCCAACGTCCAATCGGAGAGGAGCTCCGTTTAGTTTTCTGGGTTAAAGGTTGAGTTGACGGAGATGCACTTTGAGGCCACGTTTACACATAGCCGGGTATTTACAGAAACAAATATTTCTGCCCCTCCGTTTTCAAAAATAACGTCGTACACACAAGGTCGTTTTCAAAAAAGTTCCTGTTTATATGAACCCGCATAACTATCGTGCACGCTCACGCTCGGTGCGGGCGAGACGGGCCGGTGGTGCGCCCGACCCCTCGGGCCCGGGACCCCACCTCGGGGTCGAGCTGCCGGCCCTCACTGTCACTGCGCCACGGGGTTTCCATTCACCCTCTGACTCGCTCTGCGTTAGACTCCTTGGTCCGTGTTTTAAGACGGGTCGGGAGGGTTTGCCGACATCGCCGCAGACCCCTGACGCCTTTTACGAGAGCCGATCCCCGCCCTGGCGACACAACACGGTTGGGGCGCACTGTGAAGCATTTTTAATCGCATACTGTGACGTTTGCCAACCTAAAACTCTGTTTGCCCTCGTTCACATGCAAACACAAAAACGGCGTTTTCAGAAATCTCCACTTTGGCCGGAGTTTTTAGAAATGATCGTTTTCCGTGATAAAACCTCCGTTTTCGTGTAAATGAAAGGCCAAAACGCATGAAAATATATGCGTTTATATGCGTTTTTCCATCATGTAAACGGGGTCTGAAAGATCAGGACAGAAAAGAGTAGCACATGTATCTGATTGCATATCTTTGTTAGCAGTTATGTTATTGACTGGAGAATACTCGGTATGCAATATCTTCGAATAAGTGGCTATCGTGAATTAAAGAAAATTGCGTGAATAAGATCGTAAAAACCTCGTACAATCCCTCGTTTTCTAAAAAGAAGCTTTTCATTCTTTCTTTTTGAAATGCCAGAGCTATAGTCAAAATGATGCAACGTTAGCAATTTAAAACCTGTGTGCTTTGGATGTCGCCACAAAGGAACCTTCTGGAGAACCTTTCTGAGAACTTGACTGCGTGATGTCCGACACGTGTTGAAACATTTGCAGTTTTTTTGGTGGTTTTTCGCTCCAAAATACACTCGACTCGTCTCCAGGAGACACGTGGACCTTTTTTTTGATGGCAATTGATCTTGGCGCTTGTTTAAAAGAGTTGCGTCATGCTCTGGGTTTCTGACTGTGAGAGAACGCTCTTCAAATTGATGAGAACGCTGTTGCAGAACCGGGAATAAATGAGGCGTCGGCTCCTTAGCAACCGTATCAAAGTAAACCAAAAACACAATTCAATGTGTTCCTTTTCAGGAGAAAGTTTGCCTTTCCTGAAAAACTGAAGATTCACAAAGGAAGTCGACACGTGCCGACAGTTGGGCACAGAGTTCGGAAGTGGAGGGTTTAGTGCTCAATGCTACGGAGCGGGTTCACCATCCAATCAGAGGCGCTTCCATCCCCCGGCTACGCTAGTCCAATGCCGGTGTGGTGACGCCCTGTGGTAGCACCCTGTGGTGGCACCCTGTGGTGGCACCCTGCCATCAGGGCACGAATGGCTGTGAATGATGACGAGTGGTGTTGAAGCACTTTGGCTGGTCGGAAAACTAGGAAGTCGTTAACATGGGAATAGTTTGAAATTTTTTGGAAATATGTGTTTTCTTCCAAGATTAGAGGATGGATACCATTGAAGTGAGATTAGTTGGACAGACTGTTGGCTGTCGGTCTGTCTATCAGTGATTTTATCATTACTGACAAGAGAGAGGTATCACACCAACATCTAACTGAAAGCAAGAAAACAATTAATTATTTCCACAAATGTCGTCATCTGTCTGACAAACTGTAACTAAACCTAAATACTTGACTTTAGTTTTATAATAATGTACTACGCAAACTGTGAAAATATGAAGGCCATGGGCGGGGTGGGGTGGGTGGGTGTTTCATTATTCATTATTATTATAATTTGTTATTTTGTTTTGCCTTTGTTATGTTTATTTATTTATTTTCCCTCTTTACAATTGTAGTCTGATTGACACATACACATAAGAAATTAAAATACTTGTTATTTGATCACTGTATATCATATTGTGCATTTTCAATAAAGTATTTTTTTTACATTTTATTTATTTTAAATGTCTTTATTTTAAATTATACGGTGCTGTCTTAATGTTCCTCTCCATGTATTTACCCGTTTCTGCTGCGCTGACTGACGAGGCGCCGACTACATGTCGTTTTATGTTTTTACAATGACGATAAATATCCTCACCGTACCTTTTCAATGTTAAAATGTGACTGTAATTGGTGTGAAGTGCACGGTTACGGTCCAAAATCGGCAGTGAACAGACAATAAAAGGACTTGTGATTCTGGTCGGCGCATGCACAGAACCGGGGGAACAGGTGGAACCTTTGAAGTGGGTTTTAGTGTTGGAAGTAAATGAAAAAAAGGTGTGAAGATTATTGAAAATCCCTCCTTTTTAATGTTGCCTTTGAGGGGGCAGAATACACCACTCCCTCTTTTCCCACCCAAAGTTTTCCAAGCAGGATTTGGATCCGGAGCGGTTTTTCTTGGGAAATAAATGTGATCTCAATGGGAGTTCCTGTGTTTTGCCAAAGGGGCTTAATGGTTTCACAGCTTTAGATTAGGCCTGCAGTATTCGGGGGTGTCAACTTTGACAAATTACTCTCTGGATTTTCTCCAATGTCGAATATCACCAGACCTGCTAACCAGCGGGTCCAGATTACCCCCCCCCCCCTCCATCCCGTTGGCATAATCGCGCCAAGATAATTTGGCACTCGCTCAAAGGAATACGTGGATTAAGAGTCCGGGGTAGGGGGGAAGGTAATGTACACGCCGTCGCTTGATCTCAGTGGAACCTCCTCGGCTCGGAGGGGAAGCGGCGGCTTCGCAGAATCCACGGCAAGAAGTTCAAAAGTTGAAGCACACGCAGGAGCGTCGGTTCTCCTCCTGCTGCCGTCGTTTTAGGGCCGGGCATCCGACAGGAGAGCACGCCCTCCCAGACACACACACACACACACACAAACACAGGCCAGTCGGTTGGTCGGGGGGGGGGGGGCTTCTGTTTATTAACACAGCACTACTTTGTGAGTGATATTGAGTGGTATATATATAATAATATATATCTATATATATACATATATATACATATAAAAAGTGAATATATATATATATATAAATGTAAGTAAAACAATTAATATATATTTATTTTATCTATATATATTTCTTAATATATATTTATATATATATATAAACATATGTATATTGTATATAATAATAATAAATATATGTTATATATTTATTTTTATTATATATAATAATACAATTATATGTATATATTTAAAATATATATGTATTTTTATATATATATATATATATATATATATATATATATATATATATAAATAGAAGTATAAGTCTTTATATTTGTATTGCCGTTAATGTTATTCATGTATTCACCAAAATACCAAAGCATGTTCCTTTACAAGTTGTAAATGCCCCTCTATGTTCACTAGCTAGTTTCTGATTTGTTTCATAATTATTTACAACTTGTAGCAACCAAAAATTATGCAGAGGAGAAACGAATAAAGTAAATCTACAGCTAAAACAGTCCATTACAGATCTCTAGAGTTGGGATGTCATCTCCATAAGCAACCTGATGTGGTTAATATAGAGATTAATCTTAAGCTTATTAGAATATTTCTGCAAAAGGACCTATGATACTTAAAGGTAACCATTGTGTGTTCTTTTTGTGTCGTAATGTTGTTGTTTTTCTCTTTTGTCCGGCAAACAAATTCTTCCCCAATAAAAACCCAGAAGAGAGAAAATCACTGTTGCCTTTTCTGTGTTTACGAGCAGATGCAAAGTAAACACAACATTCACCTCCCACTCACTTGTTGGTATCGTTTCGGGTAAGCCCCGCCCCCCCTCCGATAGTTTATTTTACGTGTGTGTGTGTGTGTGTGTGGACATATGATTCACAGGTTTTTTTCTAATTTATTTTTTTAATTAACTTTTCCATTGTAAAAGTGGAGGCTTGCTCAGTCATCGCTGTCTCTGGCCTGCAGATGATGGAGTTGACTCAGCTAGTGACCCCCCCCCCACACACACACACACACACACAAAGGAGGAGGAAACCATTTAACTGGGTTGAAGGAGCTCCATTTTTATGTTTTTTAATGAATTCCTCCATCTCAATAATGTTTAAATACTATCACCTTGACGATGACCTTCAGAAAAAGAGTTACAAAACCGTAAATCTCAACAACAAAGAAATAGGGCCGCTTCCCACAAAGATGGAAATGACCTTCCCGAGGTCCCAAAATACACAGAATGGTACCGCTGGAAGCGACTTAGTGGGGGTCGAGCCAATAAGGGAGTGGCATGTTCGAGTGCTCCCGATGGAAAACCTGCTGTCGCCTGATCAGTTACCAGTTAGGAATGCTGTCGGAGGGAACCCTCCAGAACCCGGTGCTGAACAGGATCCGGCGTCCTGGAGCCACGAGGCACGCCAGACGTTCTGCGGCTCGCAGCCCGACCCACGGGCCGAGAACCAAACTGTGTGCTAGAGGAAGGGCGGCGGGTCAACTCAGGGTTCAGTATCAAAAGCACACACACACACATACACACACACGCACACACACCGCCTTCCTATTTGGAATTTGCAAATGGACGTTGATGAACACGAGCGTGCGGTAGAAGCATTTTTGGTTTGGTTCCCATAGGAACAACAACGAGGTGTTGTAGGACGTCCGTCAGCACCGTTGTCATCGATGTCACGCCGAGCATCTGATTAATGTACCGGAGCCCAACTCAGGGAAGGGTACACGGGTTATATATATATATATATATATATATATATATATATATATATATATATATATATATATGTGAGGTTTTGGGACAGGGATGTCTATGTGTACAGATTGTAAAGCACTCCGAGACAAATTTGTAATTTGTGAAATAAATTTGTGAATAAACTGAATTGAATATATACATATATTAATACATATGAATATTTCTATATATTATATGAATATTTCTATATATTGTTGTCGCTGGATTTCTTCCTTTTTGGTCAGTTCTGACTGATCTCTTAACCTGATGCGTATAAACTTGTTTCTCTCTCCTATCTGACTGCTGGTGAGACGCCACAGGATACTCAAACACACACACGCACGTACGCACGCACGCACGCACGCACGCACGCACACACACACACAGAATACTCACCCTCTGGACCTCAGTACTCAAACACCCACAGGACACAGAGAGTTTGGATCAGAGTTCAATTCACGTAGATTTATTTGTAACCAACAGTCTCACAAATAAACCTGGTCTGGTATTAAAGACAACGACCTCCCTCTACATCTGTCTTTCCCAACAAACCCGAACAAACACGTTGACATATTATTTATACATCAGACTCAATGCAGGTGCTCCTCCGTCCTCTTCCTCATTACATATAGTTCTCGTCTCTCAGAGTGACCCCTGTCCCAGTCCAGACCGGTTATTTTAAGGAATGTGAGGTTTCTTGCTGACGTCTCCCCCCTCGTCTCTTCTCTTATCGTTGTTGTGTCTGGGCCTCCTAGTCCTCGCTCTGCTGTCTCCTCTCTAACGGTTCAGACTGGAGCAGCACAAGGCCGCTGGGTCTGTCTCTGTCTGGTGTTGTTGACCCTCGTCTGAGGGAAAGAGCTGTGTGTGTGTGTGTGTGTGTGTGTGTGTGTGTGCCCTCTCAGTCATCTTTGTAGATGTAATTTACAGTAAGCCTAATATAACACAATGGAAAAGTTGAATACACCCTATGTATATATGTTGTGGAAGCACCCAATATGAAACATTGTAACCACCACAATATGTATGTATATATATATATATATATATATATATATACATATATATATATATTTATGTATATATATATATATTAATATATATGTTTTATGTATATAAATATGTATTTTTTTATATATTTTATATATATACATTAATATATATGTATATAAATATGTATTTTTATATATTTTATATATATATATATATATTAATATATATATATGTTTTTTGAATATACATATGTATTTTTTTATATTTTATATATAAAGATATATATAAATATATCCATGTATATATATATAAATATAAGTTTTATGTATATAAATATGTATTTCTTTACATTTTATATTTAAAGATGTTTATATATCTATATAAATATATGTATATATATACATGTGTATACATATACATATATATATATATATTTGAATATGCTGAATTGCATGAATAAGATGTCCTCATTCTGTCAGTGTTGGAATAAATGTTAAATATTTAACTACAAAGTAGAAATGCTTGTTTAATACTTTCTTTGCATCAGTGTCTGATTTAAAATTCAGTTTCTGAACATTGTTTGTATTTGGTTGAATATTAAATGTGATTTTGTTTTTTTATCAGACCCTCCTGGTCTTCTGCTGCTGATGCTGCGTACGGCTGTCTGAACATATGCCTGCTCTAAATACCTGACGGACTGCAGGTGTGACCGATCAGCCCCCCCCACACACACACACACACACACACACGCACAC